>JAHQIW010004709.1:0-153723 GCA_019055375.1 Parelaphostrongylus tenuis
TCCACCTCTGTGGTATCCACCACGGACCTCCCTCTTTGAGGGATCCCGCCCGCTTATTCGCGAGGGCACGTGGCGCGTGCCCAGGTGGTGGATAGGGAAATAAAACGCGAACCAAGAGCGACCGTGTGCTTCCCAGAGATGCAGGTAGATTCAGAAGACGAGCTCCCTACTTCTGCAGCGCTAACTTGACAAAAACTCTATTTCGACGAGTCAAGTCGGCCAAAAGCCCGCAATCAAGCGGCTGGGAAGTATATGGAAGGCGGTTAGGAGTCGCCTCCAACAAATAATTCCGAGAGAGACTGGCAAGCTACTCGTGAGTACCCAGCCCTCACGTTTAGAGCCTGGCAGGCTATACGTTGGGTATCGAACTGCCAAAAACAGCAACAAATATGGGCCTCATCCCCCTGACCCCGAAAGAGCCCCTGGTACGGCAGCGCCAGGTAGGACGAGTACGGCGAGGCTGCTAAAATGTCAGGGCCAAACTAGGCTGCCAAGATCGAAACGGACTAAAATGACGATCTGTACCTACAACGCAAGAACCCTTGCTTACGAATCCGCTGTAGAAGATCTGTTGATTCAAGCAAGAAGAATAAGGTACGACGTCATTGGCCTGGCTGAGACGAGAAGGCGCCATCCTTTTCACGCTGTTTATGACACCTGAGAAGAACTGTTCCTTGGTACATGCGATCGCAGAGGTGTCGACGGCGTTGGCGTCCTCGTCAAATCGACTTTGACCGTGAGCTTGATTCGTTTGAGCACAACAACCCGCATCGGACGATTACGGTTGATACCATGTGGTTCTATGCCGGCTTTGACCATCTTCGTTGCTTACGCACCAACATCAAGCTATAACGAAGACGAAGTCAAAGCGTTCTATATGGACCTCGAAAAATTCTTCAGAGAAGATCATACATTCTTCAAGGTCATGGTCGGATATTTTAACGCAAAACTTGGACCTAGAAGAACGTCTGAAGAACGCCATATAGAGACTCACTGACTAGAATGAAATGAACAGGGTGAGAAGCTATCTGAGTTTATTATGACGACCAAAACCATTCATGGTAACTCGCAATTCCAAAAACCTCTTTCTCAGCGATAGACGTGGGAGCCCCCAATGGAGAGTACCATAACGAAATAGATCACATCATAGTAAATAGAAGGTTTTACCCGACTGACGTCGCTGTTGTTCCTAAGTTCTACACGGGAACAGACCATCTCCTCCTTCGCGCAACGTTTCATTTTTCAGGAGAGGAGAGAATGCCGCTAAATTCAAACATCGAAGTCCCAGAACTACCATAAACTAAGATGCATTGGCTTTTGGGAATATACCGTTGTCGACAACAACGACGAAGAATACGATCGACTCGTTGAATATCTTCTCCCTAGCGCCATGAAAGCCGAAGTCCCTAAGGTCACCAAGAGACGCTCGTCTCCGCAGACACTCGAACTGATACGTCAACGTGGAATCTCACGAGCTATAGGCAACCGAGCCCTTACGTCCGCACTTGCGAGACGCTGCATACAAGCGATAAAAAAAGACCTCAAAGAGAGAAGGCAGCAGTTATGGCAGAAGCTGCAGAAGCTGGAAAGAGCATTCGCAAAGCCCAGCGAGGCTTCGCCAACTATAAGACCAAGATAAATGCACTCCGATACCCTGACGGGACACTTTCAGCTTTAAGAAGGGCTATGGAGAAAATCATCCACCAATACTACTCGGATCTCTTCGCTAGCCATGTCCTCTTAACGCCATAAAATTGAAAGAGGACGAATATGTTGTCCCACCGGTCCTTCCTTCCGAAATCCGAAATGCTATATCGTCGGTGAAGAACACAACAACACCCGCTCCAGACAGGAATAGACCAGCACAGCTGAAGAATCTGCCGCCAGTTCTATCAACACCCTGGCTCGGCTCTTCACTCGCTACCTGTCAGAATGCAAGGTCCCAATTCAATGGAAAACCAGCAAGACCGTGTTGTTATTCAAAAAGGAGACCTTCACGACATAGGAAATTATCGCCCAATCTGCTTGCTGTCCGTTGTCTATAAACTCTTTACTCGAGTCATCCTAAACGAGATTGAGAGAACACTGGACGAAGGACAGCCATGCGAACAAGCAGGGTTCCAAAAAGAATTTAGTTCCATGGACCACATCCACACGATTACAAGACTCATCGAAGTTTTACGAGAGTACAAACAACCACTCTGTCTCACCTTCATCGGTCTGAAGAAAGCCTTTGATTCAATATAAACAGAAGCGGTTATAGAGTCTCTGGATAAACAGGGCGTCCCTACTCGGTACATCATGATCCTTCGTGAGCTTTACAAAGATTTCACGATCAAAATATCTCCATTCTACAACAAAATCACCATTGACGTAAGAAGAGGGGTTCGATAAGGCGATACAATTTCGCCAAAACTATTCATTGCCGCCCTACAAAACGTCATGCGAACATTAGAATGGGACGAAATGGGGAGTGAAAACTGACGGTCGACAATTAAACCATTTTCGCTTTGCTGACGATATCGTTCTCATAACGCCAAACATCAGCCAAGCGGAACGAATGTTGACTTTTTCGATAACGCCTGTGAAAAGATTGGTCTTCAACTGAATCTAACGAAAACAATGTTCATGAGGAACGGATGGGTTTCTAATGCCCCGTTCACGCTCAGCGGAACGACAATCTCCGAATGCTCCAGTTACGTCTATCTGGGTCGTGAAATCAACATGATGAATGATGACCTAGCTCCAGAGTTAAGCAGGAGGAAACGGGCGGCTTGGGGAACGTTTAAGGGCATCGAAGATGTAGTGAAGAGGACAAAGAACATCCGACACCGTGCCCACCTTTTCGACTCGACAATTATCCCTGCCCTGACGTATGCAACAAAACCTAGTTCGCTACGTAAGCTGGCCGAAAAATCACTTGCCGTTATCGAACGCGCAGTCGAAAGGTCGATGCTAGGAGTATCCCGTCTCTCGCAAATGAGAGAAAGGATCCGAAGTTCCGTCCTACGTCAACGATCGAAAATCATAGACGCCGTTCTACACGCCAGGATATCGAAAATAAGGTGGGCCGGCCACGTGATGCGCTTCAACGACAACCGATGGACGAGAGCGGTTACCGAATGGACCGACCTGTTGGTCCGATTTCTTCACGAGAGCGATGGAAGAAAGATATGGTGCTCAGCGAATCCCTAGAGCTAGGAGGACCCATTGGGCTGCTCTTGCACGCGATAGGGAAAAATGGAAGAGTTGCTGGTACCCGCTCGAGTCACTCGACGATCAACGGGACGACAGGTGATACAGGTGACAGGTGGTATCCATCGAAGTCGTATTATTTGCGCTTTATCTTTGAACCTTTCTTCGCAAGAGCAGTTAAGTTCTTTCTTCACTTCGTTTGGTCAAGCTCATAGCCTTGAGTGTTGAAAGGTGCAAGCTTCACCGAAAGAACTTGACGTCCTTTCTTGGAGGGTACGAGAAAAGTTTTGTCAATTTTGTATCTTGCCAATTTTAGCATTGAAATATTTTTTTCTATCAATTCTAAAATTTTCCTATATTTCGAGTGCCTTATTAAGACCACGCTCAAATTTTTTTCAAATAATAATGAAAGGATCTACTGAAATTTGAGCGTGGTGTTAGTAGAGCACTTGAAATAAAGGTATAATATGGCAAAAAGACCAGCCAAAGAGCAATCGAGTGCGCAAACACTCAAACACGCAAACATAACACTCAACACTCGCAAACACTCAAACATACTCTCTTGAATCCAGGATTTTCCGCGCTTTGGAAGAGGCCAAAGATAAAACGTATATCTTAGCACTAAAACATCTCCCCACATGTTTATGTTCTATAGCGCTTCGACTTAGACTGATTGGTCTAGGCCTGGACTTAGACTTGAAGGTGGATTCAGAAAGCAAAATGGATGAAATATGAAAAGTCTAAGCTATCAAACGACAGGAGAAGGTTTTTTTCTAGGATGTGAAAACGAGAAATCTAAAAATGCCTGCGAAATTGTGAACAAATTCGCAAAGAATTAGCAAAAATTCGCACGACAACGTGCGACGCGTTAAAACACAACTTCAATTCCAACGCTAAAGCGCTGTAAGGAAGCCTTCCTAGTAACTAGCGTACTTTTGAGCTCTCCGATGTTTACTTCATATATTAGCTAACAACGGGTTACAGGAAATTCCTTGTGCAGCGGAATATAAGCGCGTCTCTAATGAAGGCGAATAGCGAGTGGGGAATGTAGCTTTATTTCATTCCACAGGATTATAATAAAACTTTCCCGAAAAAGTAGTCATCTGAATCATCAAAATTTATGCAATCCGAAGAATCATAAAAGTTCGAAAATACAATTTTGTTAAGCGAAATACAAGCGTGATAGTAGCAAACGCGCACGAAGCGTGTGAAACATAATATTAACTTGAATGCTGCAGCGCTGGAAAAAAAATGTCTTTTCAAGAAACGAACATATGCAGCTGTTCTCTGAAATTTGGTCATCTGATTGATCATCGATACTTTTATGAAAATTTCTTGTTCAGCAAAAGAGGCCACTTCTTCATTCTGTCACGATGACGGTATAGAACCGACAAAGGTTAAGGCCTAAAGAGTTTGACTTTGATAAAAGCTATAGGGGTGAATAGATGCATATTTATGAAATACAATGAGATCAAACGTTGTTTACATAAAGTCAGTGTTTCTGTGCTCCCAAAAGGGTCTGAGGACGGCCAGTCCGTGGAATCAAGCCAAGGTAGGGTTCCATGTCTATTGTGATTTACTGAGAGTTATTATAGCTCGATAAGATAATCCAATTTGTTCCAGACTGCTTACTTTCCGTGCTTCCATAATGGCGTTTACAGCCATTAGACAGAAGCTGTGATGTGTCGTATACGTATATTCGTCAAAGAGAAATAATTGTGCCCGAATCCCACTCTCAACAGTATTCTTTCTAAATGTGTCTAAATTTTTCCAGTTGAATAGGTTTTGTAGGAACAAAAATCTACCACACATTACAGTCACACCTCTAGAAATAGACTTTTGCCATGAGCAAAAAGCGACGTTAATTGAAAGCGACTCTAGTGTAGCAGAAAAGCCTTTATTAATGCTCTCTCGGCTTCATACTACGTCCTACATTGCTCTGCTGAGAAAGGAATCTCTGTCGTCACAAGGAAATCAGAGAAAACGCATTATTCCTTTTAGATCTGTTTACATAAGCAGGCAACAGTTTGTATGAAGACTTGTCCAGTCGGCATTCCAAGAGAAAGAAGAGAATACAGATTCACAGATAGTAATCAGCCAAGTGCATGATTGATTTGTAACAAATAAATAGAAGTGATGAGGAGCGCCTGTCGCCTATGCAGTGTAAACGCCCTAAACGAATAACAGCGGCGTAGATGCGGAACGAATTGAGAATAAATTTATGTGATAGGAGCTGTTGACAGCTAAACAGTTGTAGACTCATCACAATGGAAACGAAAAGAGACCGTGGAAATGTAAATGCTGAAAAAGAAATTGGGTTTCTATTAGAGTGGAAAGTGAAGAGATGATGCCATGTTAGGATTTAAAAGTCAATATAGCATTACTTAGGCCGGGTTGAAATTGGACGACATGAATCATGAGATACATGACATATACAGGTTAACTAAGTCTAGAGAGCACATTAGTGAGCGAATACAAAGAATGGCATATTATTGCTTCACGGATACGGCATTTCATACAGAATCAAAAAATGGAAGGAAGGTGAAATCTCAGGAAACCTATCGAAAGCGCGCGAGATCCTGGAGAAACTAAGACCTCATCAAGGTCTTTTTGCTAATTATGCAAAGCTTCAGAAGATATTCTGTAGTACGAGAAACATACCGAAACAGCAATGTAGCACGATTTCTGTGTGGCATCCAATATATCACTCATCGGTAAATACTTATTTCGACCACAAACAATTGCTTTGAAAGCTGACTACCATCAAATCTTTGTGAAAGAAAAATCAGGAATTTTTCTTACGTTTCCGTCTTCTTTAAAATTCATGAATTTGGTTTTCTTCAGCGGGTTTTGAATTTGCTGATGGTGCACAGCTCAAATAAAAATTTCAACAGACAATAACCTTATATACAGTGTAGCTGTTATTAACACTGATTTTCATTCGATCATATTTTGTTTTCACCGAGCTTTCCATCTTGCGGTAACCGGTACCATTTATCAACTAACACAAAGCGTACAAGTGAAAGGGGCAATACCAATGAATTATCGATACTCCTCTGCATCACGACCCTGTTTGAAGCTTGCGACAAAAACGTATTTCTTGCTTTTGTAAACGGTTTGAAAGCCCTTCCATAACCCAAATCAAGTGAATCTGAATGATATAATTTACTTTTCAAATATCTTGTTCCTATAGATGTAACACGAAATAATATTTTTTCTCACATTTAAGCATTTCGCACCAGATAGTACTCGTTCTTACAATCAGATTTTAATCGCTGAATAGAGAAAATCCTATCAATTTCTAGGGTATCTTTGGTTTCTGGGAGGGAATTTTTTGCAGCTCTGTAACGCTTAAAAGAACGTTGGGATTTACACATCCGAATTATTACTGTTACCTCACCTCTTTGAAAGAAAGCTGTTTTCTTGAAATTTTTTTAGTGAGTCTGTAGCTTAAACGATAGCTCAAATCTAGACGACGATCACTACATCCCGACTATGATATCAATGTGGATAACCGACTCGAATGAAGACGGAGGAGGAGGAAGACACATCGAATGTTAGTCACTTAAGCATTTTTAACGATCTCGTGGTATTGGCTAGGTTATAGGCAAACCACTATGATGACGACTATCAAGAAAAAGAAAAACAAATGCAACGTTTTAACAAACTAAAGTGAAACTCTAATTCTAATTTTTTATAGCTGTGGCAGTTCAATAATTGCCGCGGTACGATTAAGACCGACCAATTTTATCATCTTTGTAACGATTGAACTTCTAAAGCATGCCTTTCTACTCTATGCATATCTGAAACGCAGTTTTCCACGTCTTAAGCTTTTCAGTGCATTTCTGGCCGATCAGTGCTCGCTATCGTCTGCTTACGCATTTAGGTCTGCAACACACAATGCTTGGTCTACAAAACTATTTTGAGAAGATTAACAGGGCTCAAACTGTTGGGTTATCTTGTATCAGCACACATCGTAGAGCGTCAAAAGAGTGTCTCTGCTCAAGGTCCTCCATTCTTTACTACTCTTAGTGAGGTGAATATTGCCAAACTAATGCCAGCTGCTATGTGAAGCATAGAAAACTCAGATTATGGTTAGTAGCTCACTTTAGGAAGCTCATACTGTTAAGACGGTGACTAGCTCATTATGCAAGAACGTTTCCACACAAACGTGCTGTTTTCTGACCTTCGTGATTTCGTCACTGTGACCAAGAAAAAAAAGAGTAATTATAGGCGTAGTAGTACGGTAAAAGTGGAAACAATAGAGAAAATAATCGAGTTCGACTATCATATGGTCAAAAGGCTTCTTAATCGATGCAAGTTTTTAACAGTTTTATGGCATGGCTTTAGTTGTATGTTTGTTTTTGAATGATCTTCGATAGGCTACTCAAGAAACCGTGGTTTTCATGATAAAAGAAAAAGAATGTCCACATAAATACTAGCAGCTACTGCTGTCTGATGTTACTACTTCACTGAAAAAGCATCGGACTGATACCACATCCACTTGGGAGTATGAGCGATGAGAACGTAGCTCTGGATTCTGTATAGAAACGAGTGACCCCTACATTTCTGCGCCTTATTGCAAAAGATAAAATCATTTGTGCTTTATATATATATATGTATATATATATATACATATATATATATATATATAATGAGTAAGCTTCTCAATAACCACCTTTTCATCGACATAGCAAGTTTCTCATCTAAACTTTAACTGCTCAGTTAACTTACCATCAAGAGACCAACAATAGGTAGCAATTCAAAAACTTGGCAAAAATCCACTGCAGTCTGTTATGCCCTGAATCCGGTAAATGCAATTGGCTTTGGTTTCGGGTCGCTAGCCATGCATTATTGGCAGTCAACTGTCTCCCCCTCGAAAGTATCTGTGCCACGTTTACAGTAATCAATGGATATTGGCGGATCTCTATTCGAACTCAACTTACGCTATGGAATGCTTAGTAATGATCTAATGAAAGAGCTGTGTGCGAGAAATGCGTGCTTCTGAAACACAAATCCTTTTTTGCTACAGCAGTATAATAAGACCGTTCTGCTCTCAGTTCTATAATAAAGAAACTGTCAGTAGTATCATGATAGAAATTTATGCCCACCTTTCCTACTTTTGCAACAAGCTGCTCCATTTCTTCGGAACACTGCTGCAAATGAACTGACTGATGGGCGAACTGATTTTCGGCCATCTAGAATAAAAAAATGTAAACCTTCCACAAACTGTAATCTATGAGTTAGAATAGTCTTGTAGATTACACGTAGTAAATAGCTGTCAGGTAAACTGGATCTATCACTGATATGTGCCCACTAGACCAAACCCTTCTAAGGTCAGCTTTGATAATTATGTCGAAGTGAAAGTGGTAGCAAATAGGTATCGATGGTGCAGTGGTGTTGTTCACCTCCCATATGGGTGAAAAGTGGGTTCAACTCCCAATTGTGGTCCGATCTGCATATCACTCAACACTCTCATAAGACGTTCTTTGGAATTTTCACTAATGATCTCTAACCTTCCTGCGTCTTTCGTTTTCGCTTAGCATTGCTTGCACGTTCATAACATCCGTTTCACACGCTGCTAATTCAGCCTCAGGCTGTGTCCTTCCCTTATCACTCTAAACGACAACGATTAAGTGGATAACTGCATTGAATTTTGCAAGGTTGAAGGAACTTACCGCTGCTTTCGATCTCTTAAGCATATCCATCTGTTCCTCTAACTCTCCTATTTGCTTCTGGTAATTTACTCGTAATGCTTCGCTAAGCTCATCAGCTTCACGCATGCTCTCCGAAAGTTGTTTCTAAGGGAAAAAACAGCAGTCATATGAGATTGCCACGATTAATATGAGATTATATTATTGTGCAACAATAGATATTCGAAAGCGTTGTAGTCCAACAACATCAGTGGACACTGTACAATGCTTGATAGATTCCGATATGAACGATATTAAATAGATGAAAGTGCATGTACTGATGAATTTTTGAGGAGTTCCAGGAGCGAAATCAAACTGAACTACTCCCATCTTTGACATTTTTATCAGAAATCTAGTCGCTATGTAAGCAGTGTGGAAGCTCTCTCAGCACTATAAAACGTAGAGTTGAAAGGACGATGGAAGATATACCGCGTCTCTCGAAAATGAAAGAATAGACCCGAAGCTCACCTGCATCAACGAATGAAAACCAGAGATACTGCTCCAATCAAAACTATAGAAGATAGGTGAGCTGGAGAGGTCTGCTTTTCAGGAACGAGAATAGCCTGATCGTTCACCGTCGTTTTTCTATGAACTAACTGATGGTACGGAGGCTCACTGAGAGGTTCACTGAATTCATATTCCACCATTTGTGAAAACCAATCTACAAATAAAACAGCTCCTGGCACAAAGATGCAACACACCTGCAGTGAGCTACATTCTTTCTCCCGCTTTGTTTTCATTGCATGATGTGAAGCTGTTTTACCTTGCATCTCCTCTAGTTCAAGTTTATAGCTTAGCTTTTTATCTCGACGAGCTTTCTCAGCCTTTGTGCTAAAAAGCAGAGAATGAAACTATACCTTACATAACGCTTTACAAAAACAAAAGGAAGACGTCCAAAAGTGTGGTTATTTTCTTACCGTAGTGATTGTTTCTGCCTCAGTCCTCGAGTGCCTCATTTAACCGAGATTGCAAGTCAGAATCAGGCTGCAGATCAGAACCTAGACAGAGAACCGTTCTGCGTTCTGCTCTCCTTAGTTTCTTTACTGAGAAAAGAGTGCAACTTGCACGAGCATCTTTTGCCTGATTTAAAGCTAGAAAAAGCATACATCATATAGAGGAAACTTTATTACGTGAAACTAAGTGTTTATTGCGCCGAAGAGATGAAAAGAAGACGAAAATTCTGGATACCGAATGGACAGGAGCTGTAAACGTGGCTTTTGGTTTTCCTCTTAAATATTTAATTGTGTTACTTACTTCGAGTGCCAGTACAGTGAGGCAGCGCGTTAAGCGCACTTTGTTCAGTACTTGTCAGCGTTACGGGCACACATCGCTGTGTTCAGAGTCCAAATGAGCCCGATCATAAATGGTCCTATGAAAGAGAATGAAAAAGAAAAACTGACTAATGCGTAACTTACGTGCCATCAGTACTTCCTATTGGGAGCGTACAAATAGAAATGAACCACACTAACGATTTGTATTGATGGAAGGATAAGTGACAATCAAGCATGAATATGTCAGATCAAGTGCTGACATTTGAGACTACCCCATAGCAATAGAATCAAACAGCCGATTATGTTAGAAGAAACTGTGAGGCCAACAAATAAACAATAGAGGAGAAATCTGTTTGCATCTTCGATTTTGTGGAGACATAACAAAGCATTAATTTTTATCATTCCGATTCGTTTCGACTGTTTTCTCGAATCCACGCACAAGATTCACTGTAGCTGATAACTATCTCTTGAGCCATACCTGCGGTTTGCTATGGGCATTTGTACAGCCCAATACACTTGCTTCGGCCTTGGCAGCCTCATCAGATGGACAGGAGCTTCGGCTTTAGCCAATTCTCTAAGGCGAACTCTTACCTCCAAAATCAAGAAGAAGCCGATGTACTGTTTACACGTTTCATTGAATAAAAATATCACTGAATGATCAACGTTGTGTACACTCGATTGCTCTTGGCTCTTATCATTGAATTCATAAGCGTATCGGGCTACACAAGTGCCCAAAACAGATCATTTGCGTGGCTCAAAAAATGACTAACAGGCTTATTAAATTATGAGCGTGGTCTTAAGAAACCACTCGAAACGAAAGGCATGATATATATATATATATATATATATATATATATATATATATGTATATAAGTACATGTATATAATGATACCAGACAGGGGCAATCGAGGGCAAACAGTGCAAATCGGTGATATTTGCACTTGACGGAACCTGTAAATAGCACGTTTGCGCCTTCTCTATGGAGGCAGATTCGTCTCCTTGGAGAAGATTGGCTAAAGACGAAGAGCCTGCCCAACTAACGAGGGTGCCAAGGACGAAACACGTGTATTAGGCTGTATGATTGACCATGCCGGACCACGTGCATGACTCAAAAAATAATTATCAGGCATAATAGTTTTTTGACTGTGCTATTTTGAAATCTTCCAGAAGTTAAGGTTTCGAATCCATTTACTGACCAATAAAAGTTTCGCCTGTGAATTCATTAATGGTTTTCAGCATTTCCGATACCTCGCCTTCCCAATTCACAGCTTCAGTTAAAAATTTTTGCAGCAGATACCTGGCACATCACATCTTGAGCACACAGCTTGTTGCACTATGAGTAACAAAGCCAACCTTCACAGCATTTCTTTCAATTATTTTCATTTTTTATTAAGTTGAGTTCTTGGATATTTTGTTAACCGAAGGTGTATTTTCAACTGTTCTAAATTAGCTGTCGACCTCGGAATACTCATGGGCGGTGAATGTAGGTTTGTGGGACTTGACCGTCTTAGGTTCCTATGACAGTCCACCAACTTGCTCAAATTGTCTCCGTTAAGGTACAACTGAGAGGTTCTCCTCCAACCCGATAGATCTTAAATTCTCTATAATCAATAGTGATCTTCAAGAGGATGCATCAACTCGTTCGGGACGGCGTGTACTTGTGCTGGTACACGATTATTTCAAGGTACAAGATTTTTCCCTAGACTTTTTGGAAATGTTTGAAAATTCATATCGTGGCGATTTGAATGATATGTTTGATTTCTCAAAGCTCTTCTTATTATGCTGTACCAATATAAATATTATTATGCTTCACTAGCACATCTCCTAGTAGACGCGCGGATTGGCTTATTGCAGTAATCCTCATCTATAGCACTTGCCTTTCGGTTCTGACGATCCCCTAATATAAGACAATCAACGCCACACCTCTCATACTAGACGCACAGTGCTTTTTATGCGTATTTCTAACGTTAACAACACCCATGCCTTCTAAAAATCTTTGCTTCTCAATGGAAAATGGTACCCCTTGAAAATAAACAAATTTTCAACTCTTTTTCCACAAACTTCTCATTTACTTTGAGAAAGTGGGATCGTATTATCCTACTTATCCTTCGTGAATCATAAATGAACTACAACACTATTCTATCTCGATAGACGGATAAGGGAAAAGCAAACGAGATATTTCAGGTGTTGTCAGTTCAGAAAAAATGATTGCAAATCGAGCAAAGGAGCGGATGATCTTATGAGACATTATGAGTTTGTTATAATAGAGAAGAGCCTATGAGAAGACCTACAATTTGCACAATTAACTCTTGTCTAATACACAGCTAGAAAAAGCGTACGTCATGTTAGAAGAAACTATGTTACGTGGAACTAATGCTTATTGGGCTGAGGAGATAGAAAGAAGACGAGAAGTCTTGATAACGAATGGGCAGAAACAGTGATCGCACCTTTAGTTCATTCTCAATTATTCTCCTGTGTTACATACCTTTAGTGTGATTGTAGAGAGGCAGCGAGCGGCACTAATTGAGCCTTTCTTTAATGCCTCTTAGCGTTACGGGCACACATCGCTCTGCTTCGAGTCTAAATGAGCCTCAATTACAAATGGTTGTGTCAAAGCGATTGCAACAAATTAACTGATGTATTACGCAAGCAGAAACAAGGAAAAGTTATCTTTCATTTCGAGTGTTTTCTTAAGACCACAGCTCAAATTCCAATATGCCTGATAATTATTATTTGAGCCACGCATGTCAGTGGTCTGTCAATGAGGGCTGACTTATAGAGCCCGATACACGTGTTTCGATCTTGAGATCTCGTCAGTCGGGCAGCCACCCTTTCTCGTCTTTTGCTAATCTCTGTGGGTGCTCCAGTCCCCACAATAAGAGTTAGCGACTACGCACGTTATACACTCCATGTTCAGTGAAGAACTCACCAAACACAGAGTTTTGTACACTCGAATGCTCGTGGCTAGTATATTTAATATAACATATCTTTCATTTCGAGTGTTTTCTTAAGACCACAGCTCAGATTTCAATATGCCTGGTAATCATAATTTGAGCCACGCATGTCAGTGGTCCGTCAGTGAGGGCTGACTGACGAGATCGCAAGATCGAAAACACGTGTATCGGGCTCTATAAGTCAGCCCTCATTGACAGACCACTGACATGAGTGGCTCAAATAATGATTATCAGGCATGGAAAAGTTGTTTGTAGAAATTCATCGAGGATCAATGCCAAGCCACGGAAAAAGCTCAGTGGCCTCGACAACCACGGGGTCAGCGCTGCGGCATAAGTGACCAAGAGTGGAGATCTGGCGCATCACAAGAACCCTGCGATCAGTGGTAGAACCTTAAGCTGACAACTCTCGAACATTTCTTCCTGAGAAAATTGATTCTCCAAATCGTTCAAACCAATAACAGACACATCACGAATGTATTTGCAATCCGTTTACTGCGCAATAGCAGTCTGAAAAGAATAGCTTGATTCGATGATCAGGAAACCATTAGTTGGTTTATGGTATGAATTTGCTCCGAGCTGAACTGTTCCATTTGATCACAATTCTGTGCATGCCCGCACTCTCCCCATTGATCCATTCCCGACTGCACTCCACATTTTTTTTTGGTGTCAGCTCAGTGGAATGCAACAATTCATCGCTAGTAGTCTCTGCGGTTCTTTGAAATTTCAGTTGTTCTACTGACAGCCTCGGGCCTTCAGGTTGTTCATAGAAAGTTTCGTGAATTTGGCGCACCGTTTCACTAGCATTTTCGCCAACGCGCCAGTTTTCTCTTAACACAAGTGTGAACAATTCAAACAGTATGCCTGATTTCTGGAAAAGGTTTACAAGCAGAGTTGGAATGGCGAAAAAGGAATAAATACGACAATAGTAGGCTCAGAAGAGGGTTCATTCGGCAACATGAGAAAAAACAACATCGTAAGAGCATAAAACAGAAATGTTTACCAAGCGGAGAGAAAAAGTTTGAAGAAAATAAAGAAACGTCAGAGAATGCGCGGTACTTAAGGTTGTTTTTGTTGCTACAACGCAATAAAAAGGCGTTTTTCGCAAAGATTGGGAGCATTGAGATTTCGTCCAATGACTACTAAAGGTTTCAAAATAAAGTAAAAATCCTTGTCCACAATAGGTTCAAAAATTGATTGCGACCACGATAACGTATCAAAAAAAACTGAATGCTGACAACCATGTGGTTATGTAATCTAAAAGTATATCACATAGTAAAGAATAATACACACACGTACACCAAAATAAGCAGGCTAATTTCAATTTGATGCCCTCACGTAAAGAATTAGGACTTAAGTCTACTGATAACTTACTTCAAATGGAACTCAATAAAATTCAGCGACTTACTTTTGCTTCGCCTCTTTTGCAACAGCTGTCGTTCTGTCGGCCAACTTCTACGATTCGCTGCGGTCATCGACTAATAAACCGACATCTCAAATTCGGCAGATCCCGATTTTGCTCTGGAAAAATTCGTGTAAAAGTAATTAAATGCTGACAGCAGCGCAGTTGTGCGACTGAGAAGCATATTATCTAGTGAGAGTATATAAAAGGTTAAAGGGTAAAGGTTAAAGGATCAATGAGGGATGCGCCATGCATCCGCCTTTAATTTTTTGATTTCGTTTGAAGTGACTTAATGCATATATGACCTTTAGAATGACTGGCAGTAGTCTCCTGCTAAATCGAGCCAATGCTGCTTATCCTCTCAGACAAGTCGGAGACAAGTCTAGTACCAATTTGCAGACCCGGGAAGGATGGATGGCTTGCCAAGAAACAAGCGCGAGGTCGGATGACCTACCTTGTGTGGGATGCAGAGCACCTTCAACCACTGAGCACATGCTTTCAGTGAGAGTATTATATACTGAAACTTGTTTGTACTAGCCGCTATCTCCAACCTACTTCAGTTCTTGAAAAAAGTGGTTTTGCCTTTTTTCAATGTGTTAATGGTCATTCGACAGATTAAATCACGGAAGTCTTGTTGAGTCACTCTGTTTTGAAATTGCGCTTTTCTTACGATGTAAGCCTTTTGCTTTTCTTACCAAAAATTGAATTTTGTTTCACATTCAAGCATTTCTCACTGGACAAGACTTTTTCTTCAAATTTTCAATAATCTTTCGATCGCGCAAATCCCGGCGATTTCAAATATTCCCTTGGCTCTTACGAACGAATTCCTATTGGGCTGAAACAGTCAAAAGAACATGATTCAACATGAATTTTCAGCCGGTGGAAAGAACCGTCTTTTGAAAAATCTTCAAGTGTGACACATAAGTTTATTTTTGCTGTCGCAGCGCATTAAGAAAAGTAATTTCATAACTGAAGCACAGAGTGAAATTATTAGAAACCAGACTTTTAGATCATTGCCAAAATTTTAGCAAAAGCAGAAAAACGCGCTTTTGTTAGGGGGTTAAAATAGAATGCAGTTGACGGAATCGCTCCGAGTTTACGGCAGACTTTTTTGACCTTTATTTCGAGTGCTTTGTTAAGACTGCGCTCAAATTTTAGTAGGTTCTTTCATCATTATTTAGGCTAACTTGTCATGTGGTTTGGTAAGGGCTCTTGTACAGACCGATACACGTGTTTCGTCCTCACAGACTCGTCAGTCGGGCAGAACCCGTCGTCTTTCAATCTTTTTATAGTCAGTTCTCTCTGAAGCCCTACTCTAAACTAACTAAACCCGATTGTAAGGAAAAAAACACGTGTATCGGGCTGTACAAAAGCCTTTATCAGACTACATGACAAGCTAGCTCAAATAGTAATGGAAAGATTTATTGAAATTTGAGCGTGGTCTTAACAAAACACTCGAAATATGGGTATAATATGATAAAAATACCAGCCAAAGAGCACTTGAGTTTACAACGCACTGTGTTATGTGAAAATTTCACTTGACATAGAGTGTAAAACGTTCGTCTTTGATAACTCTCTATAGGGAAAGTAGGGCTCCCGAGAAAGCGGACAACAAATAGATCGAAAGACGACGGATTCCGCCCGATTGACGAGTCTGTAAGCACGAAACACGTGTATCGGGATGCACAAGAGCCCCTACCAGACCACACGATATGTTGGATCAAATAATAATGAAGAGACTTTTTTGACTGCTACAGCGCAATATGATGTTATTTTCAAAATTGAGTACGTCTTTATGGTTGGTGGGATTTGTGTTTTCGAACGATTATTAAGAGAATCGCCCGAAGATTTTGTTCATCGAAAAATCCTCAGATGTTAAACAGATTATTATTTTCATTGGTATAGCGCAACAAACAAAAAATTTTGAAAAAAAAAAAACTATAACATTGAGATTTCTGTGACTCGACCTATCGAATGACTTCTAAAATCGTAGAAAAAAAGCGAAAAACTCTTTGCTCACATGGTGCTGTAACAGGATGGAAGTGACGAAAATAAACTAAATCAATAAACGGATTTCAGATTAATGCAGTTACGTATGTAAAATAAAACGTAATCCTGTCGAAGACTTATTTATGACAGCAACCTAATCAAATAAAAAATTACTCACGCTTGTCAGTCCGCAAAGGTGTCAAATAGACAATCAATAGAGCAGCGAGCTCAAAGAGGCCGCTCGTGACTACGAATGATCGCGATTAGAGCGCGATTGCGCAGCGCAAGGAACTCTTGTGTGTTAGTGGAAATGTTTCTCTTGAACATACAAAAATACAGTTTTTACATTTTAGTTCTGCTTTCCTCACATCTTATTCAAATCCTAGAAGTAGCCGTTTTAAGTAAAGATCGGAAGCGAATGAATAGCCCTCAAGAACGAAGTGAATTCAGGAAGCCATGCCAGGTCATGAACGAAGAGGCATTCGTTGCCGCAGATACACAATAGTCCTGGACTCTTTTCAGCTGCGCTGGCTCGCGTCCATGGAAAACTATTCACGCCGCCCCAATTGAGTTAAGTTTCACAGCTAAGTGCACTTCGAGTAAGCAGTAAGACTTAATTCTTCATATTTAACGTCTACTTTTTGGGTCCCATCTGCATTGCTTACTAACCTCTTTCGCAGCTGATCGATCTCATAACGCAATCAGGCTGCGAGAAATTTTCGTTACCTAATGATGGTTTTTTTTTGCTGTGATGCTATGTAATTTTTTACATGGTCATATGCTCTTCACGCATATCTAATTATTATGTACGAGGAAAGAGTGCATATGGTGCAGTGGTTAGGGGAGCTCTGCGTGGCCCACAAGGTTGATAATTGGATTTCGCGCTCATGGCTCACCAAGCCAACCATCCATCCATTCGGTGTTGGTAAATTGATACCGGATTGGTCGCAGAATTGTCTGGGAGGATAAGCAGCACCAATTTGATGCAGCGAAAGGCCGTCACGAATCATCATCATAAAGGCCATATATGCATTCAATCATCTCAGACGAAGTTATGAATTGAAGACGAATTCATGAATTCGTGAGATGATTAAAGTGAGAGAGAGGTAGTTTGTGGTTGAAACTTCAATGAATTTTGTGATCTTTTGAATGCGGTCTATAGTAATAAATCTTTTTCGGAGTCCTGTTTTTTCACATGGCTCTGCTTCGTCCAGTGTTCTGTCAGTCCTGTTAAGGATGACTTGAGTGAAAAGTTTATAGACAACGGACAGCATGTAGGTTGGGCGACAATAGCCTATCTTGTGAAGGCCTACCTTTTTTAACAGCAAAGCGGTCTTTCTGGCTTTCCCTTGATTGTAATCCTTGCATTCTGATAGATAGCGAGTAAAGAGCCGAGCCAGGGTGTGGATGAGAGTTGGCGGTAGGTTCTTCATGTGTTCTGATCTAATCCTGTCTGGTACCGGGTGTTGTTCTGTTCTTCACCGACGTTATGGCATGTGGGATATCGGAAGGGAGGACCGGTGGAATGACATATTCATCCTATTTCAATGTATATGGTGGTAGGAGGACATGGTTAGCGAAGAGATCCAAGTAGTCGAGGTGGATGATTTTCTCTATTGCCTTTCTGGAAGCTGCAAGTGTTTTGGTAGGACATCGGAGTGCGGTCATCTTGGCCTTATAATTGGCGAAGCCTCGCTGGGCTTTGCAAATGCACTTCCCTAGCTTCTGCAGCTTCTGTCGCAACTGCTGCTCCTTTCTCTTTGAAGTCTTCTTTAATCGAATTTATGCAGCGTTTCGCAGATTCGGGCGTAAGGTTTCCGTTGCCTGTAGCTCGTGCAATTCCACGCTGACGTATCAGCTCGTGTGCCTGCGGTAACAAGAGTCTTTTCGTGAGTTTAGGACTTTCGTCCTTCATGGAGCTAACGTGAAGATATTTAACAGGCCAGTCGTACTCTTCATCGATTTGGCGTCGCCGGTATCTTTCTTGGACTGACTAACGACTTGATCGCGTGTCAACTTATAGCAGTTCTTAACTTTATTGTTAAAATTAGCGGCTTTCTATCCTTTCCGCAAAAAGCGGAAGGCTGCTAAGAGACGGTGGTCTGGTTTCATGTAAAACGTAGGAACAACAACGGCTTAGCTTAGGCAGAACTTTAAACTTACTGAGATGTGGTCTACTTCATTGTGATGCTCTCCATTGGAATAATTTCACGTTTACCGCGGAGAGTGAGGCTTCTGTAATTGTGAGATGCCATGGATAATTTTAGCTTTCATGGAAAACTGAGATAACCTCTAACCCTGTTCATCCCATAGTCCGTAGGCCCCAATGTGACGTTCTTCTGACGTTCTCCAACATGCAATTTCAACTCAATCTTCAATTTCAGCTCAAAAACCTCAACAAGATGTTGCAGTGCATGGTATTCTCTGGAAAACTTTTCCAGGTTCATTTAGAACGCTTCGAATTTGTCTTCGTTATAGGTTGATGTTGGTGGTTGATGTTGGTACGTTAGCAGCGAAGATGGTCAAAGTCGGCATTGATCCATATCGTATCAACTGCAACAGTCCGATACGGATTGTTAGTTGCTCAAATAAATCGATTTTACGGTGAAATTCGATTCGACGAAGACGGCAACACCGTCGACACCTCTGCTATCTCATATTCCAAGAAACACTTCTACTCCGGTGCCATGAACATCGTGAAAAGGATAGCGTCTTGTCGTCTTAGCTAAGCCAATGATGTCGTATCTCATCCTTCTTGCTTGAATAGGTAGATCTTCTATAGCGAATTTGATTCGTTTCGATTTTAACAGCCCTTTCTAACCTAAGATTTTAGCAGCCCCTTCGTACTCGCCCTACCCAGCGCTGCTGTGCAGGGGGTTTCTTAGGTGTCAGGGGAATGAGGCCCATATTATTGCTGCTTCTAGCGTTTTGATACCCAATGTATAACTTGCAAGGTTCTATACGTTGGGACTGAGTGCTTATAAATAACGTGTCAGTCTTTCTCGAAAAAACGTGGAGAGCTTATTTGTTGGAGGCTACTCCTAACCTCCTTCTGCATAATTCCCAGCCGCTTGATAACAGGCTTTCGTAAGATTCGACCGGTAGAACTAGGTGTTGTGAAATCGGCGCTGCAGAAGTAGGAAGCTTCTCCCCTGAATCCACCTGCGTCTCTGAAGAACACAAGGTCGCTTTTGGTTAGCTCTTAATTCCGCTATCCACCACCTGGGGACGCGTTGCGTGCCCTCACGATTAACCGGGCAAGATCTCTCAAAGGGAAGACTCCTGGTGTCAGGCTCCATTTATAGTATATCCATAGGAACACTAAGACTAACTGGATCCGGCAACCACAACTGCTTCTCAAAGTGTCACACTCGGCAAATGAGTGATATCCTGCTGCTCGCGGATTTCAAAAAAAAAGTCCGCCTCTAATTTCCAACACATTATTAGGAAGAGCGCCAGAAGTGGCTCACAGTCACTGCGTATGATATGGAGTCACAATATTAGCAGAATGAGTATTCTTTGAAGTATACATAATTCTCGATATCAGTAGGTAATATGAAAGAGCGGAAAGGTATCATTCTAAGAAAACAGGCCTTTAGGTTAACAGCTCCCTATTAACTCACTATTTCCCAGAGCCGCTAAATATCCGTAGCATTTTATCGAGAACATTTTAGTTAGTAGTGCAAAGATTTCTATATAGGAGGAAGTTTATGGATTGCAACGGAGACTCAGAAGCCTTCTTCTGCAAAATCAGGGTTGCTAAGGACCCTATGAAGCATTTAAATTCTGGTTATGCTCATCATTTTCCATATCAGTCAGATCAACTGGATTTCACTGATTCTGCAATTTGACTCTTTCAGACAAATAAAAAAAGAGCTTGGAAAAGAGCGAAGAAAAGAACATTTAAATCAAATGGCTTCTTCATTACAACATGCATACTGAAGGATGGCACAGACTATATCACATACGCAGTGGCAACTGCCGAAAATTAATGCAGAATTACAATCAGGCTACATATTCCCCTGAAAAACATCAGCGCCTTAAGAAGTTAAAGTCGTTGTTGAGAAGCTCATAAAGCCGAAATAAAATAAAGTAACATCAATGGAGAAACACATTGCAGTAGACTGTATCAATATAGAAAAAAGCAATGAATCAGTCACATTTCAAAAGGCTTGAAAATTGGACTTTGTGTAAAACAAGGAAGAGATTGCCACAGCACTGCTTGTTTCATACAAAAAAAGACATTTTATGATTACAAAACTAGCAACATTTACATGAAGTGAAAGCAACGATTCAAAAGTTCTACAATAAAACAAGCACAACAAAACATTGATCAGTCACTGACATCAACTACTTAGTTAAAGTATTACTTTACCGGGATTTCCGACTGATTAATAGGTTGGAGAAAAAGTTTTGAGGAAATGCTTGCAACTTTTTTGGGTGCCGGCCATTTTTTGTGTTTTTAGGCTTATTTGAAAGCCCGTTTTTTTCGCACTGATCAGTATATAATTTATCTATTTATTCCGAAATGGAGCTAACAAGCGAGCAAATTAGGCTTTGTAAGCTTCGGAGTATAAATGAGCCGAGTTTACTAAATACTTCTGTGGAAGAGAATGAAGACGAAAAATTGACTAATCTGTAAACTTACACGCCATCCGCACTTCCTATTGGGAGCGTACGAAAATAAATGACTAAACTAGCAATTTCTATTGATGGAACGATAAGTGCATGTGTTTACAG
Source organism: Parelaphostrongylus tenuis (assembly GCA_019055375.1). Classification (NCBI taxonomy): domain Eukaryota; kingdom Metazoa; phylum Nematoda; class Chromadorea; order Rhabditida; family Metastrongylidae; genus Parelaphostrongylus; species Parelaphostrongylus tenuis. Next base: position 21,243 of record JAHQIW010004709.1, read on the forward strand.
ATGCTGCTACCCCACGGCAATTGAATCAAACGGTCGATTATGTCAGAAAAAACTGTGGGGCTGTTACAATAGAGAAGAAATGTGTTTGCATCTACAACCTTGCGGAAACATATCGAAGCATTGATTTTTATTATTCCGATTCGTTTCGAGCGTTTTCTTATGTCCACTCTCAAGATCCGATATAGCTGATAACTATTTCTTGACCCATACATGCGGTTTGTTTTGGGCATTTGTGCAGCCAAATACACGCACTTCGGCCTTGGCAGCTCATCGCATGGGAAGGTGCTTCGTCTTCAGTCAAATCTCCAGGGAGAGCACAACCCACCTCCCCCCTCCCCCTACCCAAAGAAAGAGAGGAGGTACTACTTACATGTTTTACTAGACAAGTGTTATACACTCGATTGCTCTTGGTGGGTATCGTTGAATATACCGTTAGCGCATCGGGCAATATAAGTGCCCAAAGCAAACCACTTGCATGGCTCAAAAATGTTTAACAGGCTCATTGAATTGTGATCGTGACTTAAGAAATACATTGAAACGAAAGGCATGACATACATCGCGATGCCTGCCAAAAGCAATCGAGTGCGCAACACTGCAAATCGGTGATATTTTCACTTGACGGAACCTGTAAATAGCACGTCTGCGGCACCTTGATGTGGGCAGATGCGTTTCCTTCGAGAAGACTGGCTAAAGACGAAGAACCTGCCCAACTGACGAGGGTTCCTAGGCCGAAATACGTGTATTAGGCTGTATAAGTGGCCATACTGGACCACGTGCATGGCCTAAAAATAATTATCAGTCATAATAGTTTTTATTTGTGCTATTTCAAATCTGTCCAGGATTTAAGATTTTCAATCCACTTACGGATCAGTGAAAGTTTTGCCAGCAAAATTCGTTCATCGTAATCAGGGTTTTTGATACCTCGCCTTCTCCATTCGCAACCTTAATTTCAAATGTTTGCAACATATACCTTCGGCAAATCGGGAATACACGGCTTGTTGTAATATGAGTAACAAAGCGAACATTCAAAGCATTCCTTTCAATTATTTTCATCCTTTCATTAAGTCGAGCTCTTGGATATTTTGTTAAGTGAAGGTGTATTTAATTATTCTATAAATAGTTCTCGCCCTCGGAATACTCATGGGAGGTTAATGTAAGTTTCTAGGACTTAAACGTCTTAGGTTACTATAACATTCCACCAACACGCTCAAATTGCCTACGTTAAGGTAACAATTATTGAGACGAGTTCCTTCTACGAGGTCGATCGTAAGTCCTCAATAATCAATAGTGATCTCCAAGTGGAAGCATCAACAGGTTCGGGACGGCGTGTTTTTGTGCTAGTACACGATTACTTTCACCTGTATCACCTGTCGTCCCGTTGATCGTCGAGTGACTCGAGCAGGTACCAGCAACTCTTCCATTTTTCCCTATCTCGTGTAAGAGTAGCCCAGTGGGTCCTCTTCGCTCTAGGGGATTCGCTGAGCATCATATCTTTCTTCTGAACGCTTTCGTGAAGAAATCGGATCAACAGGTCAGTGGTCTTCCTTTAGAGTGCTTGACGTCCCGAGGAACCCAGTCTGTAACGGCTCTCGTCCATCGGTTGTCGTTGAAGCGCATCACGTCTCCGGGCCACCTTATTTTCGATATAGTGGCGTGTAGAACGCGTCTCTGATTTTCGATAGTTGACGTAGGTCGGAATTTCGGATTCTTTCTCTCATATGCGAGATACGGGATACTCCTAGCATCGACCTTTCGACTGCACGTTTGATAACGGCAAGTGATCTTTCATCCTGCTTACGCAGCGACCAGGTTTCTGCTGCATACGTTAGGGCAGGGATAATTGTGAAGTCGAAAAGGTGGGCACGGAGTCGGACGTTCTTTGTCCTCTTCACTACATCTTCGATGATCCTAAACGTTCCCCAAGCCGCTCGTTTCCTCCTGCTTAACTCTGGAGCTAGGTCGTTCATCATGTTGATTTCACGTCCTAACAGACGTAACTGAAGCATTCGGATATTGTCGTTCCGTTGAGAGTGAATGGGGCATTAGAAACCCATCCGTTCCTCATGAATATTGTTTTCGTTAGATTCAGTTGAAGGCCAATTTTTCCACAGGCGTTATCGAAATCGGTCAACATTCGTTCCGCTGGGCTAATGTTTGGTGTTATGAGAACGATACCCTCAGCAAAGCGAAGACGGTTTAATTGTCGACCGTCAATTTACACTCCCATTTCGTCTCATGCTAATGTTCGCATGACGTTTTGTAGGGCGGCAGTGCATAGTTTTGGCGAAATTGTATCGCCATGTCGAGCCTCTCTTCTTAACGTCAATGGTGATATTGTTGTAGAATGGAGATATTTTGGTCGTGAAATCTTTATAAAGCTCACGAGCGATCACAATGTACCGAGTAGGGACGCCCTGGTTATCCAGAGCCTATATACCTGCTTCTGTTTATACTGAATCAAAGGCTTTCTTCAGACCGATGAAGGTGAGACAGAGTGGTTGTTTGTACTCTCGTGAAACTTCAGTGAGTCTTGTAATTGTGTGGATGTGGTCGATGGTGCTAAATCCCTTTCGGAACCCTGCTTGTTCGTATGGCTGTCCTTCGTCCACTGTTCTTCAATCTTGTTTGGGATGACTCGAGTAAAGCGTTTATAGACAATGGACAGCAAGCAGATTGGGCGATAATTGCCTATGTCGTGAAGGTCTCCCTTTTTGAACAACAATACGGTCTTGCTGGTTTTCCATTGAATAGGGACCTTGCATTCTGACAGGTAGCGAATGAAGAGCCGAGCCAGGGTGTTGATGAGAACTGACGGCAGATTCTTCAGGTGTTCTAGTCTATTCCAGTCTAGACCGGGTGTTGTTCTGTTCTTCAATGACGATATAGAATGTTGGATTTCGGAAGGAAGGACCGGTGAAACGACATATTCGTCCTCTTTGATTTATATGACGGTAAGGGGACGTGGCTAGCGAAGAGATCGGAGTAATATTGGTAGATGATTTTCTCCATAGCCGTTCACGAAGCTGTATGCGTCCCGTCAGGGCATCGGAGTGCAATCATTTTAGTCTTATAGTTGGCGAAGCCTCGCCGTGCTTTGCGAATGTTCTCCTCATCTTCTGCAGCTTCGCCATAACTTCTGCTCTTCTCTCTTTGAGATCTTCTTTTATCGCTTCTCTGCAGCGTCTCGCAAGTTCTGACGAAAGGGTTCGGTTGCCTGCAGCTCGTGCGATTCCACGTTGACGTATCAGCTCGATTGTCTGCAGAGACAAGAGTCTCTTCGTGACCTTAGGACTCTCTGCTTTTATAGCGCTAACGTGAAGATATTCAACGAGTCCATCGTATTCTTCGTCGATGTTGTCGACAACGGTATCTTCCAAGAGGCGACTAACGATTTGAATACATCCCAGTTTATGGTAGTTCTGAGATTCGTTGTTTGAATTTAGCGGCTTTCTCTCCTCTCCTCGAAAATCGGAATGTTACGCGAAGGAGGCGATGGTCTGATCCCTTGTAGAACTTAGGAAAACAGCGACATCGGTCAGGCATCGCAGAGAAAGAGGCTTTTGGAATTGTGTCCTAATGAACTCAGATAGCCTCTCACCCTGTTCATTCCATTCTAGTCCGTGAGTTCCTATGTGTCGTTCTTCAGACGTTCTTCTAGGTACAATTTTTGCGTTAAAATCTCCGACCATGACCTTGAAGAATGTATGATCTTCTCTGAAGAATTGTCCGAGGTCCATATAGAACCCTTCGACTTCGTCTTCGTCATAGCTTGATGTTGGTGCGTAAGCAACGAACATGGTCAAAGCCGCCATAGAACCACATCATATCAACCGTATTGTCCGATACGGGTTGTTAATTGTTCAAGCGAATCAATGCTCACGGTCAAATTCGATTTGACGAGGACGACAACGCCTCCGACACTTATGCGATTGCATGTACCGAGGAACAGTTCTTCCCCGGTGTCATAAACAGCGTGAAAAGGGTGGCACCTTCTCGTCTCATGCAGGCCCATGACGTCGTACCTTATTCTTCTTGCTTGAGTCAACAGATCTTCTACAATGGATTCGTGCGCAAGGGTTCTTGCGTTGTAGGTAGAGATCGTCATTTTAGTCCGTTTCGATCTTGGCAGCCTAGTTCGGCCCTGACATTTTAGCAGCCTCTCCGTACTCGTCCTACCTGCCGCTGCTGTACCACAGGCTCTTTCGGGGTCAGGGGAATGAGTCCCATATTTGTTGCTATTTTTGGCATTTCAATACCCAACGCATAGCTTGCTAGGCTCTAAACGTGGTGGCGGGTACTCACGAGTAGTTGTCAGTCTCTCTCGGAGGAGCGGTAGGAGCTTATTTGTTGGAGGCGACTCCTAACCGCCTCCCATATACTTCCCAGCAGCTTGATTGCAGGCTTTTGGCCTACTTGACTCGTAGAAATAGAGTTTTTCAAGCCGGGGTTGCAGAAACAGGAAGGTCATCCCCTGAATCCACCTGCGTCTCTGGGAAGCACACGGTCGCTTTTGGTTCGCATTTTATTTGCCTATCCACCACCTGGGGATGCGCCACGTGCCCTCGCGACTAACCGGGCGGGATCCCTCGAAGAGGGAGGTCTGTGGACGTTTACTTTACGGTGCAAAATTTTTCCCTAAACTTTTTAAAAATGTTTGAGAGTTTAAATCTTGGCGAATTGAATGATGTTTGACTTCTCGAAGCACCTCTTATTATGTTGTACCAACATAAATATTATTATGCTTTACTAGTACATCTTCTACAAAACGCACTTATTGGCTTACTGTTGTAAGCCTCATCAGTAGCACTTGCCTTTCGGTTTTGACAGTCCTCTGAATATAAGACAATCAACGCCACACCTCTTATACTGGACGCGCAGTGATTTTCATGCCTATCTCTGAAGGTAAATACGCCCATGCTTTCGAGCAAGCTTTACTTCTTAATGGGGAACGGCACCCTTTAGAGATAAATAAATATTTTCCATATCAACTCTTTTTGCGCAAACTTCTCGTCTACTTTGAGAAAGTGGGACCGTATTATCTTACGTTCTACGCGCCAGAATATCGAAAATAAGGTGGGTTGGACACGTGATGCGCTTCATCGACACCCAATGGACGAGAGCGCTTACCGGCTGGACTCCTCGGAACATCAAGCGCTCTACAGGAAGACCAGCGACCCGTTGGCTCGATTTCTTCACGAAAGTTATAGAAAAAACGTATGATGCACGGCGAATCCCTAGAGCGAGGAGAACTCATGTGCTACTCTTGCACGTAATAGGGAAAAGTGGAAGTGTTGATGGTACCCGCTCGAGTCACTGGACGGTCAACGCTACGACAGGTGATACAGGTGACTATCCTACTTATCCTTCGTGAATCATGTATTAGCTACAACATTAATCCACCTGTTAGACGGATAAGGGATAAGCAAACATAATATCACAGGTGTTTTTTTTCAGTTAAGACGAAGTGATAACAAATTGAGCGTAGAGACGGATGATGTTAGAAAATGCTATGAGCTTGTTATAACTGAGCAGAGACCATCAGAAAACCTACAACTTGCACAAGTAACTCTTGCCTAGTTTACAGCAAGGAAAAGCGTGCGCCAAGTAAGGAAAAACTTTAACGTGGAACTAAGGGCTTATTGGGCTGAAGAGATGAAAAGAAGAAGAAAAGTCTTGACACCGAGAGGACAGGAGCAGTGAACGCACTTTTGGCTCTTTCTTAATCATTTAACTGTCTTACTTACTTTCAGAGCAAATGTAGTGAGGCAGCGCACGTCGCTACCATGAGGCAGCCTTCAGTGCCTTTTAGCGTTACGGGAACACATCGCTCTGCTTCGAGTCTAAATGAGCCTCATTTACAAATAGTTCTGCCAAAGCGATTGCAAAAAAATTAACTGTTGTACCCACTTACATGCCACCACTAAATCTTTCTGGAAGATTATAAATAAAATTGAACCACACTGGTAGTTTGTATGGATATAAGAATAGGTGATAATTCAGAAAGATTAAGCAATATCATGTGTTAACAATCAAGATTTCTTAGCAGAGTTGAATCAAGCGGTCGATCATGTCAGAAAACTGTCATGCCGTCACAACAGATAAGGCACCTGTTCAGGTCTTCGATTCTCTATATGACCATAGCAAGCAACGCAGCGGAGGCGTGTCGGAGTATGAACTTTTGACTGCCACTTTTTTGAAGTCTATCAAGAATTGAGATTTTGGAACTGTCCAATTATCAGCAAAAGAGTCAAAAGCGCACTTGGTTGTCTCGAGCTCATTCAATAATTAACGAGCTTGTTTAGATTGTTTACGTGAAAGTTATATCTACTTGGAAATAACTCTTTTAACACGATCGATTGCAAAGTCTCAATAATAAAGAGCAGCGCTTCTAGTGGTTGCATCAGCCCGTTCGAGACGTGCACTTGAGCTGATACACGATTGTTTTGAAGCCCTTCTCCGAGAACAGAAATTTTGCATAGACTTTTGGTGAATGCAAAAATTCAAATCATGGCAACTTCGATATTATGTCTGATTCTTGAAAGCCCCTCTTATTGTGTTATAACAACAAAGTCAGAATTATACCCTTATTTCGAGTGCTTTATTGAGACAATGCTCAAAATTTAATAGATCCTTTCATAATTATTTGAGCCAACTTTTCATGTGGTCCGGTGAGGGTTCTTGTACAGCACGATACACGTGTTTCGTCCTTACAGACTCGTCAGTCGGGCAGAACCCGTCGTCTATCGATATTTTCATAGTCAGTTCTCTCAAGAGCTTCGCTCCCTTACAGAGAGACATCGAAGACGAACGTTTTACATTCTATGTCATGCGAACACAGAGTGTTTGCGCACTTGATTGCGCGTTGACTGGTATTTTTGTCATATTGTATCCTTTTTAGTGCTTGGTTGGGACCACGCTCAAATTTCAAAATCCTTTCATAATTGCTTGAGCCAACTTGTCATGTGGTTTGGCAAAGGCTCTTGTAAAGCCCGATACACGTGTTTCATCCTTACATACTCGTCAGTCGAGCAGAACCGGTCCGACTGACGAGTCTGTAAGAACGAAAGAGTCGGCATATATGTAGGCATATGAGTCGGCATATATGTATATATATATATATACATATGTATATACATCACTCAGCGTCGATTCCTTTGTGGAGGATTATTTAGACTCAGAAGACCGGCTGAACCGAGGAAGGGTGCTGCTGATGAGTCCCAGTAGCACGAACCAGGCGCCTTGAGACAAAACATCATTTAGCTAAGTTAACAAGCAACTTTCTTTGACATCTGATCTACTGAGTAATCACATCTCTTTTGTCTTCGAAGAAATTTCAAGCAATTACAAAAAAGCAAATTTACTTCGCCGTTTTGATTCATTTCGGCTTCCTTTCACCTAATTAGTTGGTCGGAGCGGATGCTACACAGTCGTTCGTTTATTTGTAAACTTTGTTGCTGTTCCAGTCGGGCCTACTGCGGAAGGTTATCGTTTCGGTGGGGAACTTACTTGGTGGGGCTTATCCTGATCGAGTAAAGTTTCAACGTCCTCGTCTATTCAAATGTTTAACTGATCGGAGTCGACGGTTTACAGTCCCGCGTCCTCGTCACGCGAGTCTGTGTAGATGTAAGAAGTCGATTTTTTCCATTGGAACACGCTCAAAATGAAAAATCTTTTTCGGCAAAGGCTCTTCAAAAACTTTACTCGAGGTGAGAAAGGGAAATCTGTTCATTTTCACTCTCAACATTTGTGAAAGGATTAGTATAGTATTATCAAGTTGCTTTTTGTTAGCTATTACTATACCATCTCTTACAGAGTGGACCGTGGACACGAAGAGAAGCTATTATTCACTTTTTTGCATAATATGTTACATTGGAAATAGCTTAACAACTTCCAACTTATCCTTTCCATCCTCAGATTGCTTAATGAAAATATTGAATTTGTTTCGCAGAGACAATCATTGTCTCCACATGTTGCTCCTCATTTCAAAGAGATCTATATTCCCAGCAAATGTGCTGCTTTCAATCTGGCATAGTCTTATTTTTTTCTTACCATCTTGAGAAACTTTCGCTAAAACGTTAACTGCTTGCGCCATAAGCATTCCTGATCTTTGCAAATTTTGCGAAGTTTTGTTTTCCTTCGACAACGACTCTTACATAAGCCAACAATTTTTACTTTGTTATACTCTTAGGTCAGAATTCCAATGGACAAATAAAACTCACCAAGTATTCTGTGGGTGGCATTGATCAGAATGAAGAAAACACTGGATTAACTTGACGTAAAAACTCCAAGTCAAAATAGCTGAAGGTTGTTGAAACTTCATTATGTAGGGAGTAAGCGAAGGTGTATTGCATTTGTTCAATGTCGAGTGTGTAAGTTATTGATTGTTCAACGCAAATTTTGAGCAAAAAGAATTGCGTCAGAAATGCTCACCTTCTCTCAGAGAATATAATACACATATCAGAGATTATGAACTCTATCGACACTTTCACCGTCCTATACTGAGAGTGCTTTCATGAAAGTTTTCGTTTGAAAGGCGCGCATCGAAAAGTTTTTTCTCAAATTTTGCAAGACGTGTTGGATGTGCGTTGCGATTTTATAGATAGACAAGTTTTCTCTGTTTTCGCATATCAATTAGTAATGTCGAGGTTCATACAAAGTCGAGCTTTTGATTGTTGCGTCAACTCATATGTTTTATAGCACTGTGTGCGAAAAACTCTACTTCGAAATCGAACTGTTTTTGTCATTTAGTCAGTTAAATTCACGATATTCTGATATAACATTTGGAGGAAGGTACATCTCCATATACACAATTCTCAAAAGTCATCACAGCTGTTGGAAAATAAAAGACAATGTATTTCCGATCAAAAATGATGATACATACTGCAGATGAGTTCATTCATTGATAGCTCACAATAATTTTGAAATCATTAATGTACATCAAGAGCTGGGATCTCTATGGAATAATAGAACATTTTTCTTTTATCCTTCTTTGAGCATTTCTTTTTTGAAAGCCCATTCATACCCTATTAAAGCACTACTCTTCGCTACAGCTTTTGCTCTACCACATGCTGGTTGATTTTGAGTACTTTACGTATTTTTCATGTTGATTGACCTCACAGCGATTCTCTGAAACTTTCTCAACTTCGCGAAGAAATTCTTTGTGACCATATGCAGGTGGTTTTGACGGTATAAAGTAAGCCAGAGATCGAATCTGTTCAGCTATATCCCATAGGTATCCTCCTCCGTTTTCACTGCCTGAATATGAACAATAGGTTGATTTTTACGATTTTTTTGGAGTTAATATAAGTTGGGGGAATAGAATACTTCCGCTCTGTAGAAGATATCTCGGTGAAAGCCAAGGCCAGCTCGGGGAACCGATTGAAATCTGCTTATTTCTCATACGTGCGTTCACTGCTACCTCTCAGCTTCCTCTGTCTTCAGAGGCGCTTCTTTCAACATGGTAGACTAAAATAATGCTTGTCAGTTTGGCATTCCCAAACTTTGAATGCGTGTAAACCTTCGAATTCTTAGCCAATATTGTACTGTGCTGTGCTCACTCACATCAGGATACATTAATGAAAAGATAATCGCTGTGTGGTTGACAAAGGTATCGTCCCTCGAATCCAGCCCGTTTAATAACGATAGAATGTGTTTAGGGAAAAATGAGAATGAGGGGCGTAAAGCCCATCGACTTTTCTGAACTGTACATACCCGACGCTTACGAGTTGATTAGGAATACGAACATATCCGTGGCGCGAAAGATGAGTAGGATAATACTGTCTCACTTTCTCAAGGTTGCCGTGAAGATTCCACAAAAGAAATGGAAATCAGCTCATTTTTAAAGGGTGTTGCCTTACTGCTTGGAAATATAAATTATTAGAACGCATAGGCATTATCTATCCTAGAAATATGTATAACAACCACCTTGCATGCACTATAAAATGTTCGGCGTCAATTCCCTTATGCAAGGATTAGTAGCAGCATCTGAAGGAGCGAGCTGCTGAGGCGACTTGCAAGAATCACCCGAAACGTATGTTAAGCACTGCATCTACCTCAACAGATCACATGAAGGGCTCAGACTATGTTGTTAGATTTAATCTCTATCATTTTTTTGCTAGTAAAGCATATAATGAAAATCCACAAAAATGCTTTGGTTAAAAATCAGCATCTCTTAAATCATCGAATGACTACATGGACTACAAGAACGTAGATAAAACAGTGGAAACTTTGAAACAGTTTGAGCACTTTGCAAGGATGTTTTTTCCAGATATAAATGTTTCAAATTTTCCGATACGTGGTCATTCTTTTACTAGAAAAACTTTCATGAAAGTTTCTTTTGTGGTATATTATTTCCTTCTACCGATAAAGTGCCTCAGACACGTTAACATTACTTCTAAGAACCACCATGTCTATGCAGAGTTCGAGCGGTGGGCGATCTACCAATGCTTTGAATGTGAGACGTAATGTATTTTTGCTATTCATACGACATTCCACAAAAACCTTTTTCGAAAACCAATTTTAGCACTAAAACCATCAGGGTCTTAGCTATCGAACGACTTCTCAAAGTCTACAAAAAAATCAAGCGGGCCATAATCGAGCAATCAGAACAATCAGGTGCGGAACGTAATCTTAACTTTATTGCTATAACACAATAAGAGGGGCTTTGAAGAATCAGACGTAATATTGAACTAGCCATGATTTGAATTTCTGATCATTCAGCAGAAGTCTATGAAAAATTCCTGTTCGTGGAGTAAAGCTTCAAAAGAATCGCGTATCAGCTCAAGTGCATGTCACGAACGGGCTGTTGCAACCACTTGATGCGCTGCTCTTTATTAATGAGAATTGCAATCGATCGTGTTAAAAGAGTTCCTTGCATTTAGATATTACCTCCACGTAGACAATTTGAACAAGTCCGTTAAATGTTGAATGAGCCTAAGACGGTCAGGTGTATTTTTTACATTTTTGTTGATGATTGAGCATTTGCAAAACCCTAATTCTCAATAGATTTCAAAAAGAGGCAGTTAAAAGATAATACTTCAATATGTCTTAGCTGCGTTGCTTGCAATGGTCATATAGAGAATCAAAGATCCCAACAGGTTTCTTATCTGTTGTAACGGTCTGACAGTTCTATGACATAATCGACCGCTTGATTCAACTCTGTTGAGTAATTTTAAGTGTTAACACATGATATTGTATGACCTTTCTGGATTATCAAATATTCTTTTATCTATACAAAATGCTAGTGTGGTTCATTTCCATTTAAACGCTTCCAAAAGGAAGTGGTGGCATGTAAGCTAGTACATCAGTTAATTTTTTTGCAGTCGCATTTTCACAACTATTGTAAATGAGGCTCATTTAGACTCGGAGCAGAGCGATGTGTGCCCGTAACGTTAAGAGTCACTGAAGGAGGCCTCATGGCAGCGACGTGGCGTTGCCTCACTACATTCGCACTTAAAGTAAGTAACGTAGGTAAATATTTGGAAAAAAAACCAAAAGCCACGTCAACAGCTTTCGTCCATTCGATATCAAGACTTTTCGTGTTCTTTTCATCTCTTCGGCCCAACAAGCACTTAGTTTCGCGTAGTAAAGTTTACTCTTATTTGAAGTAGGTTTTTTCTAACTGTAACTCAGGCAAAAGATCCTTGTGCAAATTGCAAATTTTCTAATAGTCTCCACTCTATTATAAGAAATTGATGGCATTTTCTTACGTCATCCGTCTCTTAGCTCAATGTGTTATCATTTCATCTTAACTGATAGCACTTGAGATATCTTTTTGCTGATCTCTTATTCGTCTATCAAGATAGATTAATGGCCTAGTTCATTTATGATAGTACGCCTCTGAAGAGACGTGTTAAACTTAGGTACGTTATTTTACTAAATAATTCTTCTTCACATTCCGCTATTTCTCAAGTACTTAGGCTTTTTTGTTTTATTGAGCACTCATTTTCAAAAAAGCTTCTGTCCTTGTACAAAGGCTCTCCACTGGATTATTAGTATTCCTTCAGAGCATAAGTGTGGCAGAATTCCAAAATGCACCGTTTTTTTGAAAACGACCTATTATAGTGTTTTATCACAATTTGTGTTTCACGCGCGTTGCGCGTTATTGTTATCCGATAGCGCAAACTTCAGAAGTTCGAAAATGTGCTTTCTCTTCCAGAAAGGCCTTATTACACTGCTGCAACAAAAAAAGGATTTGTGTTTCACAAGCACATTTCTCGCACAGAGCTCATCCATTTGATTATCAGTAAGCATTTCATATCGTAAGTTGAGCTTGAATAGAGATCCGGTAACATTTCCGACCAGGGAGACGGTCGCTTGCCAATAATGCGTGGCTAGAAACCCGGAATAGAAGCCATGTCTATTCACCGGATTCAGAGCATCAGACTGCAGTGAATTTTTGCCAAGTTTCTGAATTGTCACCTACTCTGTGTTTCTTGATTATAAGTTAACTGAGCAACTAAGGTTTAGATGAGAAACTTCTTATGTCGATGAAAAGGTGGTTATTAAAAAACTTACTGAATATACAGTTGGCACAAATGATTTTATATTTTGCAAGAAGGCGCAAAAATATAGGAGTCACTCGTTTGTGTAAAGAAACCAGACTTACGCGCGCATCGCTCAGACTCCCAGGTGGATGTGGTATTAATCCGATGCTTTTTCAGTGAAATAATAACATCGCACAGCAGCAGATGTTAGTATTTTTGTAGACACTCCTTTTCTTTTAAAATGAGAAGGTAGAAAGCCACGGTTTCCTAAATAGCCTGTTGAGAATCGTTCAAAAGCAAACATAGAACAAAAGCCATACCATAAAACTGTCAAAGACTTGCATCGATTAAGAAGCCTTTTGACCATATGATAGACGAGCTCGATTACCTTCTCTGTTCTGTTTCCACTTTTACTGTACTACTTTGCCTACACTTACTGCTTTCTTTCTTTTCTCTTGGTTACAGTGATGAAATATCGAAGGTCAGAAAACAGCACGTTTGTGAGGAAACGTTCTTGCATAGTGAGCTAGTCACCGTCTCAACAGTATGAGCTTCTTAAAGTGAGCTACTGACCAAAATCTGAGTTCTCTATGATCGTCACAGCAGCTGGCGTTAGTTTTACAATATTCACCACACTAAGAATGGTCAAGTGTGGAGGACCTCAAACAGAGACGCTGTTTTGACGCTCCACGATGTGTGTTGCTACCAACTGACTTAGCATTTTGAGTCTTACTAGTATTCTCAAATTAGTTTTGTAGACCAAGCATTAGGCGCTGTAGGCCTCAATGCATAAGCAGACGATAGCGATTACTGATCGGCCAGAAGTGCAGTGAAATCTTCAAGCTGTAGAAAACTGTGTTCTAGATATGCATAGTGCAGCAAGCCATGCTTTAGAAGTTTAGTCTTTATTGAGATGAGAAAATTGGTCGGTCTTTATCGTACCGCGGCAATTATTGAGTTGCCAAAGCTATAGAAAATCAGAATAAGGTTTCACTTCAGTATGTCGACGCATCGCACTTGTTTTTCTTTTTTTCGATAATCATCTCCATAGTGGTTTTGCCTATAGCCTAGCCAATTTCACGAGGTTGTTAAAAATACATAAGTGACTAAAATTTCGTTGCGTCTTCCTCCTTCTCCATCTTTAATCGAGTCGGTTATCCATATTGATATCGTATTCGGGATGTGTTGTCGTCGTCTAGATTTGAGCTATCGTTGAAGCTACAGAGCCACTCAAAAAAATTTAAGAAAACAGCTTGCTTTCAAAAGGGTGCGGTAACAGCACTAATTTGGATGTGAAACCCAACGTTCTTTTAAGCTTTACAGAGCTGCAGAAAATTTTTTCTAGAAACCATATATACCCGAGAAGTCGATACCAAAATCGTGGATTTCAAACAAGACGAAAATGTAAAAAAAAAGTTATTGATTTTTCTTTCAAAAAGATTTGATAGAGGTCAGCTTTCAAGGCAATCGTTTATGGTCGAGATAAATATTTACAGATGAGTGATATTGGATGCCACACAGAAGTCGTGCTACATTGCTGTTTCGGTATGTTTCTCGCACTACAGAATACCTTCTGAAGCTTTGCATAATTAGCAAAAAAACCTTGATGAGGTCTTAGTTTCTCCAGTATCATGCGCTTTCGATAGGTTTCTTGAGATTTCACCTTTCATTTTTTGATTCTGTATGAAATGCCGTTTCCGTGAAGCAATAATCTGTCCTTCTTTGTATTCGCTTACTAATGTGCTCTCTAGACTAGTCAACTTTTATATATCATGTACCTCATGATTCATATCGTCCATTTTCAACACGGCCTAACTTATGCTCTATTGACTTTTAAATCCTAATATGGCATCATCTCTCCACTTTCCACTCTAATAGATACCCAACATTTACATTTCCGCGGTCTCTTTTCGTTTCCACTGTGAATCCACAACTGTTCAACTGTCAACATCTCCGATCACTTAAGTTTATTCTCAGTTCGCTCCACATCTAATCCGCTATTACTAGTTCTAGGGCGTTTACACTGCTTAGGTGGCATGCGCTCCTTATCACTTTTATTTATTTGTCACCATTCAATTATGCACTTGGTTGGTTACTGTTTGTAAATCTGTATTATCTTCTTTCTATTAGAATGCTGACTGGCCAAGTCTTCATCCAAACTGGTGCCAGCTTATGTGATAAGGACTAAAAGAAATATTGCGTTTTCTCTGATTTCTTGTGACGACAGAGATTCCTTTCTCAGCAGAGCAATAGAGGACGAAGTATGAAGCCGAGAGAGAATTAATAGAGGCTTTTTTGCTACAGTAGAGTCGCTTTTAATTAACGTCGCTTTGTGCTCATGGCAAAACTCTATTTTTGGAGGTGTGACTGCAATGTATGGTAGAGTTTCATTCCGATAAGACTTATCCAACTGAAAAAATTTAGCCATAAAAATAAAGAATACTGCTGAGAATAAGATTCTTGCACAACTATTTCTCTTCCAGGGAGATACGTATACAAACATCACAGAAATGGTCTAATGGTTGTAAATGCCATTATGGAAGCACGGAAAGTAAGCAGTCCGGAACAAAATGGATTATTTTATCGAGCTATATAACACTCAGTGATTCAAGATTCGCCTCGTACTTGTCGACATCATCAGTTTTTCGATGATAAACGATGCCTGATGAAGTTGCTGGAAGATGAGAGTACTAGGCTACAAATGATAACACCAGATTGTGAACCAGGACATCTCCCCAGGAAAGATCTTTTATCTAGTGGTGGTGATAGCGAGGTAAGATTCCGTAAGTGAGACGTCGTCCAAGGATTAACTTGTAGATTTGTTTGTCACTTGAGTATGTTTACTTTAGAAATCTACCAAACTATAGACTAGTTGAATCTCTCAGGAGTCGCGGGATTAGTGCTTTAGTGTTTTCATTCACACTCACTGTGAAGGAAGAACTTAAAACCTGTTACCTCACCACATATTGTAACCATTTTATGACTCAAAAAAACACAACAACAACTTCTAAAAGCCAGTTCGATACGGTTAATCTGACAACTGATTACTGATTCAATACTGATTTTATTGCGAAGCTGCAATCGGAGCAAGACTTTAGGCAATGATCATTTGTCCTGCCTGATCATTGTCCTAGTGGGTATGATTGTCAAATGATTATCGTCATTTGTCTGATCATTATCAAAACTCTAGAAGGCGATGATCACGATAACAGAATTTACTTCCAATATCTGATATTACATGGGAAGAAGACAAGTATTAAATTCCGATTATACCAAGTATCATCGAACTGATCAAGTCGACAGGATATCGTCTCTGTGAAAAATGAGGACACTAAGGGAAGGCTAGGACTATACGATGGATTAGAGATTGATATACTAATAAAAACTAATCCATTCAATATCCCAGGAAATTGCATTAGCGATGTTCACTCGGAAAGCAAATGTAATCTCAGAACGACATTTGTAGAATATATGCTATATAGAAGCTAGATGGGTAGAGTTAGACGAAGAATGAATTTAATTAATCTCACCACAATGTTCGGATATAACACCGATTTGATGACAAACATTGTATTTATATCGCTGATGTTTTACAGCTTCCGCTATCTTAGGCTATAGCTTTCTTAGTGGTAAGGTGTTCATTCAGAAGATAACGAAGAGGACGAGATACCAATATCAGGGTCTAAATGATGGGAAAGACTAGGAGCCTATATATACCTATTGGATGATTTCACTATCAGTAATAACAATCTCTTAGCTTAAGTGGCAAATTGAAGAAAGAACCAAGAAAAGCTCAGCGTTGGATATGAGCGATGGCTTCCCTCTCCTTTCTTGGAATTGAAATTTAGAATGCTGAGAACCAATTTGAAGTGTACTTTAGAAGCAATACAGCGGGATCTCAAGAGAGATTCAAATGAGAGCTATAGCGCTAGCAGAATATGCAGAGAAAAAAGACATTGTCAAAAACGACTGTTAGACTCCGACAGTCTTAGTATGAAATCCTTCCGCTAATGCGAGATTTACATGTGTAGCAATGGATGGTAGTAAAAGAACTCACCTGCGATTTCTACTTTCTCTCAGCAGCTCACGTTTACCCACCATTTCTCGTCCTTGAACCTTCTGTGAGAACCATTCTTTATTGAGGAGTTTGAAGTGTCACCTGAAGAATGAAAAAGAGCATACGCTTAGGATAGGGCAAGACTCGAGCGTCTACTCTCCACTAGTACTGCGCGTTTTATCATATCTCTCCAAGATTCTAACAAAATATTGATTCGTATTTGCTCTTCTTTTATTCACTGCGTGAGCATATCGTTCTCAACGAACCTCGATGGAGGTCGGATGAAACAAGAGTGTGTTGATGGAGCACAACTATATGAATAAGAATTTCGTCAGAGAATACTCGCGTCCACGTACTCATAAATCTCGACTTCTGTGGCTGTCGCGAAGGGGTTGAAAGCGAAAATTTGGAAAAAGGGGCGTTGCGAATGTGTTACATAATGGAATTTCAGAACCTACAGCGCTACAGAATGTCTTTCCAGTTCCTGTTTCCAGTTCACTATTTTCTCCAAGCAGGTGTGGGGTCAAAATTTCTAAAATACTCAAATAGTGTGCACATAAAAAGATTTCCATCGTAAGGGCAGCAAATGGAAGCATAAACAATGCATTACGAAACACAGTCGCATCCTGCTAAGTAAAATTCTGAGTGTTGGTTAGCTATCCTGTTTGAAATATGAGCTTCGAAGAAATAAGTTAATAGAACCAGTCAACTCAAAAAACGTCAATTTATGTATTTTAAATGGTCAACTGCTTTCTTCGTATTTCTTCACTTCTTCGCTCATTTTGGTGTCCTCGTTGAACGATACAGAGCTGGATAATGTTTCACTTAGAAGAAGACAGCGTGTGGAAAATAATCTGAGGGAATAAAGTCGATCTGACACAATGCTGAGTTTATATGATTTTTGTAAGGTGTGAAGGCTGTACCAAACAATAAACTGTTTTATCCGTACATCGTCGCTCAATTTCGTATCCTCATTGAATGATTCAGACTTGGATAATGTATCAGTTGAAAGAAGACAACGTGTAAATATATACTATGACGAAACAAAGTCGATTGGACACATTACTAACTTTATATGATTCCTTGAAAGGTGTGAAAGCTGTAACGCATCGACGGATCGCGAATACAGCTTTTTCCCCAGGCTGTAAGCATCCATTCGATAGCGTAAATTGCAGACATTGTGCTCGTTTCGAAGAGACATTTCAGTGCAGTGTAGGAGGCAACACGAAATTGAGATTCAAACACACCTCTCATTGCTTGCCGGCTAGTGTGTGATTGACTCTAGACTAACAACGCCATAGATTGATTATCTAGCGCGATTCACATATGGAGTGCGATTTTTGTTAGTCAATTCAGAATTTTTTCTGTCTAAAAACGAAATAATGCAGGACTTTGATAGTTAAAATCTCGTCTACACGAACATATGCTTTTCATGTTTAGGTTTAGGGTGCTTATAGGCTTAGGCTTAATCAGAGTAGCGCGTTCATTTATCAATATAAAAAGGAATTGAAAAGTCCAAGCGCTAAGACCATAGAGAGAGTTTCCTCTACAATTCCAACACAAAAACCCATAAATTTGTCCGAAACGTGGATCTAATTTCTAAATAAATAACCATAGACTGTGCTATAACGAGCTCCGTGTATGAAACACAATTTTGTATTCTTTGCTACAACGCTGTGAGATGGCCTTTTCAAAAAGAAATTGCAATTTTGAAATTTCCGAAATTTAAGCTGTCAAATAACTAAACAGTTTAAAACAAGAGTACTTTCTTGTAAAAATTATGCGCAGTGACGTCTGACGCATATGGAACACGACTATATTCACTACTACAGGACTGTAAGAAGGCCTTTCCGGAAAGCAAGAACATTTCCAGATTATCTGAAATTTGGTGCTTTTATAAGTTAGTAAATGATGAGAGGCCTTCGTTCACCGAAAGAAAACGCTTTAAACATCCCTGTAGACAAAAAAGGGTTAATATTTGTAATCGAAATTGATTTAGACTTGAACCGACCATAGTTCCTGCGCAACGCCAGGAATCACGAAATTGAGCAGTTGGCGTCATTAGATGTCAAACCTCAATCTTCTGAAGAAAAACAAGAGAGGAGTAAAGTCAATAAGAAGGTAATGATGTACATGAAGCGAGCGATGGGAGAACATGGCGGCAAAACAACTCTCAGCGGTGAGCCTATTCGTACGATTTTATAAGGTGTACACCAAAACTTCATTTGTTAGATTTCATAGATTGTTCATGGAAGACATAGGCCCCTTTTAAGGTTTTTTATGAAACTGAGAAATAATGAAGAATACTGATAAGCATTATTAAGTTGAGAGCTGAGCTGTTTGTGGACTCTAAACATCGGCTTTTACCACCACTGTGACTAAAACTTGTTACTGCATGCCCAAGAGTGACCGGGTGGAATCGATATTTTAATGAAGATCAAAAGTTCGCCTTCCACAATACCTTGGTGTGGATTTTGGAACAGCCTCAAAAACTGTCCCTCTTTTAAATAAAACTTGTGCGAGGTTGGCAGCCCTCCTTTCACACTCGGTTTCTGATATTTCGGCACTTCTGTGTTACTCAAGAATGGAATTGCTCGAAGCATATCGTTCGACCACATATATTGCAGACGTCTTTTTCGAGCCAGTATTGTTGACTCGTGTCGGTTATTCTCACGATCGATCCCCAGTTGTCACGGTACGCCTTTTTGTCCAATGTGCACCTAAAGATTTGTAGCTATGACCTTTCGACTTTTCATTTGAGTGTTCTTCTATGCGGTCGAGGAGGCGTAGAATTTTTCCTGCGGATACGCGAAAGACAAAAATGCGTAACGGTGACGTTTTTGAAATGCTAGCGAAAATCTTAGTGCTCCAGTCAGGAAAATTCGCTGGAAAAGACTCCCTAAATTTCCTAAATAAGTATTAAAAACTCACAAATAAGCAAAATGGGAGAGTGTCTGAACATGATAAATGATATGGCCCCTTATTTCAGATTCATTTTCTGGTTTAAGTATAGTTCATTTTTTACAGTGTGTGACATCATACTTCTGACCTTTCTTATATGAGCAGGTCGCTTTGAATTTCTGACTTCTAAGTTCATTATACATTAAACTTTTGCTGCGCATACACAATTTTAACCGAACATATAATCGGTTAGAATTCTTTTTCTCCAACCTCTTCAGCGCTTGTAGGATGCTATGAATGCATATCTAATAGACGTGAGTGATGAGCAAAATTTTGAACGGCGGATGGTTTTCGAACGGCATTTCAGCCTTTCCGGGAGTGCGTGCTAACCATTGCGTTACCGACCTTTCTTCTGCCGTTATTTTGTCTTCAACCCTGTTGTATCGATCCGTTAGCAACCAACCGTCAACGATCTGGTCTGGCAAGTCATATCGGCATTCATCTCAGTTACGTTGTCAGATATTTGATAAAATTTTATTTTTTTATATATATATGCACATATACATATATATGTCTATATATATGAATACATAATTGACAGAAATTCTTTTTATCCGACCTCTCATCAACAGTGGTATGATGCCTTGAATACATATACAGCAGTAATGATGGGTTGGGTTTCCAGGCTGAACCGTTCAAGGTTCGTTGCTGACAGATCAATGCAAATGTGTCGAGGAAAGAGTGAAGCTAGAATGGCAGGTGTTAATGCAATCAACGAGTGCCGCCGGAAAGGGTGAAGTGCGGGTTCGAATCCGTCCGACATTCGAGGCTTTGTTCGCCACTTACTATGGGATATGTACATTTATTAATTGAACTTTTAGATATACTGTCATAATGCATATCTAGGCTTTGGGCAGGCGAAATAGCCAAAACGTTATTCTTTGGTTTTGAAAGGAGAAATATCAGCCTCGCGTAAGTATTATTCAGAAAAAAGGACTTTTTTTAAGAACAGACATCATTAAAGAATTCATATTTCTTCCTTGTACGCATTGTTTCCAAGCCTTATCATCGATATTAAAATAAAATGATGACGAAGTATCAAAATCAATTTTGATTCTCTTAAATGGCTTTAGCGATTCCTCAAGGTATTAGCTAAAAACACATAAATTTCGTGAAGAGACACAATGAAGAAATGAACCAAGTAATTAGTGCAGATTCGTCATTTCCTTTAAAATTTCAGAATCCACAACGCAACAAATCAGCTGAAGCGAGCCTAATAATAATGTCTGATCGACCAACGTTCCGACATATTCGTCTTCTTCCGAGTCCATGATTGGAGTCGACTGTCTATAGATGATCGTCTTATGCGGTAGTCCTCGTAGTCGTTCGAGTCGAATCATCTTTAGTGGAACGACTCGAAATCTAACGGCAAGTTATATTGAGTCGTACCTTTATAAAAAAAAGCGGTCGATAAAAGAGATATGATTTATTATAACAGCTACGTGCTCGACTGTTGGTCACCCCAGTGTCTGGTAACTGTATCATCTGACTTGGGAGATTTATTACTAGGCGACGATTTCCTTTATAGAGGATTATTTACCTTAGGAAATTGGCTGAAAAGAGGGAGGGTGGTACCGATGAGTCTCAATAGGACGAAAGAGGTGCCCGTTCCACCACACCAACCGTAACTTTCCCTCTACCTTTCTCGCAACTATGTAGCAACTCTAATGACGTATTGACTAAGTCTCGAAATGGATACTATTTCTCCATAACCCTACTTTGCGTTGCCATTGTAACTGATTCACCCTTTCATTTCACCCGATTATCCAGACTTAAACTGTTGAGTTGAGTTTTTCGTTCAACTAAGCGTCACTGACCGTTACCATATGTTACACTATTTTGCAATAATTATTGATTTTGAAATTATTCTCATTTATTGCGGAAAGATTTTTGTACGACCAGCTTTGTAACGATAGCTTACCAGCTGCATAGTACGGTGCACCTTACCTTTCAGGGTTAGGATAGGAGCATTTTACTTGAGAGCTTGGTGCATACGAGATCTCTTTTATCTCTCGATCAGACTTACCTACCGATCATTTTCGCGTTTGTATTTCCTCCATCTAAAGCATATATTGTCATCTCATTGGTTATGTATTTTTATTGTTTTGTATAAGTCCATTAATAATAAAAGTTTAAGCTCGATATCTATATCACGCTGACTGCGATAGGACACAGATGGCAGGAGATATCGTATAAACAAGCAGTCTTCGCTGTAATCAGTACCATTAACTTTAACCTGTGAGTGGAATCAATCTATGAAGCTCTATTCGAGGTAATTTTAGTTAAGCTGAAGCTCTAATCTTGATCGCAATCCTATACATTTCATCTACGGTCTAATCCTTATTTCGTGCGAGGGTACGATGTGAAATTCCAGAAACTATTCTATGCAGGCTATGTTGCTCCTGATTCAAGTACAGGAATGTTATGATACAAGCGAAACTTGCAGCTTGATGTTTTTTTTCATGAATTCATACCGGTACAACGCCTGAGACAGACAGTGCTGATGGAAGTGCAGGAAGATCTGGATAGTGTCGCGAGAACGTGCGGCTCTGAAAGGGCATTTTTTTTTCAAGTTCACAAGATCAGTCAGCATCCTCGAGGTTTTCACTTGTCTCAGGATTCTTGAGGTTGTACCTTCCTGCCGTCTTCAGACACAAACGTCGTATTCCTTTCAAACACTTTAGTAACTTCAGCAGAAAAGTTTAATACATAATTGACGCTAGTATAAGCACCTTCGTTGAACATTCACAGCATTACTCATTCTCATTATTTATGAATTAGTTCAAAGTCATCATTAATTTATTAGCTCATAATCGAATTACCAAAATTCCTCGTTCTGCACTTACTTATTAAATCACGCAAATTAGTATCCACCAAAAAAAGAGGTTTAGCACTGAACTTACGCTAACATGTCTTTCAGTTGTCTTTGCGCTTGAGGTTTATGTTTCAGCAACTGATTACCTGACATTTCTTTGCTTAAGACGTTTTTCCAAATGTTGAACAAACAGTCACAATAGAAGAACACCCTCGTGGGAAACACAAAACAGATTGATTTCCTTTTCTAAACGCATGGATGATCTACTTGGAAACATTAATAACAAAAGGTGTTGCAGAACACCATCGGCTAAGAACGCACTGGTCTATTATTTCCGTTTCAAATTTCACATACAAAGCGCGCCAATATAAGAACTATGTTTTAGACGATCACCATTTTATATACAAATTAAAACGATAGGAAAATACAAAGTTCATTTTTACTTGATTTCTAAATTTCTTCACTTCGACCTCAAATCTTCAGTGAATGAAATCACGCAGTGTGATCTAAAACCAGGTTGTCTCCTACTCCGCGAATATAGCGTTAAATCGGCATTGATAGTGCCGATGAGTAAACGAAAGTTATATGTGACTTCTGTATACTTTGTTTCTTGAAGGAGTATTAAATCAAATTAGGAACTCTTTCTGTGTATACATTCATTTTGAAGGGAGTAGAGCTAAAATAGAATAAGGCGAGCATGTTGACCCAGCTTGATGTTGTTATGTCATGAACTCGCTCCTTCGCAACGTCTTCTGAAGCAAACAATGGTGATGAAAATGCAGAAAAATGTCTATAGTGGCGTTCGAATGCGTGATGCTCTAGAAAAGTACTTTTTTTCGAGTTCACAAAGCCAATCAGTATTCCCAAGGTCTTGCTCCTGTCTCAGCATTCTTGCGGTTGTACCTTCCTGCCGTCTTCACACGTCGTTTTTCCACTCGAACACTTAGCAGATTCAGCAGATAAGTTCACAGAATTGACGGTCGCATAACCATATTGGTCAGCCGTTAGTACTCTATTTATGATTGATTTTTGAGTGTTGAGAACAGTCAAAGTGCATAAATAGTTTCTGCTGTTGAGTCGTTCCGAGCTGTAAGTGATATTATTTACTGAATATTAGCGAAACAATACAACGATAGGGTTAGTAATGCAGCATGAATATTACAATCATTGCGGTAGATAACGCTTCTGTTGGTCGCCTTCAGAGCCTGGAACGATCAAATTGATCCACAATCCACTAAGCCAAAACTTCCATAATTTCAGCAGAAAACGTAACAACTGAATTTTGGATTGAATAGTAAAAGCTCCATTTTGAAACACTCATCGTTTTGATACTTGGGGTCTATCAAATATTCATTGAAGACCAGCACCTTAGAGTCAGTGCATCAGTGAGCTTTGCTTAAGCGCCGATGTTTTCAATTTCCTAGCGAGGATCGTGAAATTGGCGCCGAACATTGCCCCTGAATGTTTTAGGTCTCTGTGTGGACCTAGTGGGATTTTTGGATCAACGTTGCAAAACACAACTAGGTGCTCTTTTCACGGAGGCATAGTGGTCTACGTGTTTCGCCAATATACTTATGCCCGAAAGCCCAGCAATAGATTTGGTAAGTTGTACCAGACCTTATGCAGCGGCAGTCTCTACCTTTTGGGCAAACTTCGCAGTCATTCGTATCGCAGAGGCAATCATACAGTCTGTTGCAAACAAATTGGCGCTTAAAGGTCATTGGGGTATTTCAACTATTACTACCGAGTTATCCAAACTGCCCTTTTTAGGCAGCGTTTAATAGCTGCACTTACTTCGCTAAAAATGAACAAAATACACAGGAATCTTGTTTTCGCCACAGATGTCGTTTAGGGGCACAGCATTTAACCTGATATGCTCCTAACGTATCGTGGTCATTAGAGTACCTAGCTAGATAGCGCAACTTTAATCCAAAAGCCTCACTACGCAGGCATATGGACCAAAAACAATCACGAGTAATGCTTGTCGTAGAATTCACGATCCTCGCACAGGATTCGAAAACATCTGCGCATAAAACTTCAGGAGCTTTTTGGATACATAGCAAAGGCTCAACAATGAACCGAAAGGTACAGCGTCAAGTGATCACGCGTGACCTTGAACCATGCCTCAGGCTAATCTTCCGGGCCTAAGCTAGGCACAGCCCATTGATGCACTGACCCTAAGCGGCTGGTTCTCAGTAAATAATAGAAAGACCTAAAACATCAAAACGATGGGTGTCTCAAAACAAAGCTTTTACTGTGCAATCAGAATTCATATCTCATTTTTTTGCTGGGATTATGGTGGTTTTGGCTTAGTGGGTCGTGGATCAATCTGATCTTTCCAGGCTCTGTAAGGGCGTCCCCTCGAAGCGAAAGCCATCACGACTGCGGTAATACTCATGCACGCGTTACTAACTGCATTGCTACACCGCTTCGCTATTATGCAATAAATAATAATACTGTCTCTTAGAAACGGCTTAACGCTCAGCAGAAGAAACTCTTCATCCACTCAAACTATGCCGAGGCTAATAGATGTCGCTTCTGGGAGACAAAGTACTTGAAACACCCTCGCAAAAATCAGAAAGCAACTTGGTTTGCGTTCTGGAACGTACGAATGAACCTATTTGGAAATATTCACAAGAAAAAGTACTACTGAGCTCCAAGTGTATAAACATACTGGTTCATTAACTTCGTCTCAAACTTCACACACAAAATGCGTAGATCTAAGAAGTATGTGTTAGATGATCACCATTTTATACACAAACCAAAACGGTTGGAATACACATGGACTCGTTTTTCTTTGATTTGTAGAATTCTTCACTTTAGCCTTAGAACTTTATTAAACGTACAAAACTCACGCACTGTGATTTGAAACCAGGCTGCATCTTTTCCTGCGAAAATAGAGCTAAATGAGTGGACATTGGTATGGCCGCTGAATTAAGAATGTTATATGCCGTTTTTCTATACTTTTTTCTTGATTTGTTGTTAAGAAAAGTAAATACTCTTATTCTTGTTTACATATTCATTTTGTGGCCGGAGAGTCAAAATAGACTAAGACGAGTTTGTCGATTTTTATGGCGCCTAAAGTGTTGAAGGAGAAAGACGTGTTGAAGGAAACTGTAAGGCAACTCGAACATTTTCAGGTTCAATAGAAAGTATTTTATGAATCAAAAAAGAAGTCCTCACTTAAGCTTAACTGGAAAATTAAAAACTTGATCATGAAGGCTTTTTTGAGTAGGTTTGAAATTTCTGAAGCAAATGGACCACAAATACTTCTCCCACTCCGATCTTTTTTGATCTCATTTACATCATCTTTTAATAAGAGGAGAGAAATTATTACTGATTGACCAGGTTTAATTCAGAGGACTACGTGTCGTTCGTCACGAAACGCATGCTGGATTTGAGTACAGTGTGTTCAAATTTCACGTCTGTACAAAGCGATCAGATGAACCCTGATTAAAACCATGATGACAAATATTTTGGAACACGGTTTTTCAGCTTCTACCACAGAGGTGAAAGTACGTAGCGATTGAAGTGATTGCAAGCAGCGTATGGAACAAGTGCTTGTAAATATCGCTGATTATAAGGCTTGTAAATTACATTTGAAACCATTAGCTCCTAAGTTTGAGAGGCGACGATTGTAAATTATAAGAAAAACGTGTTTCCTTTATGCGATACTAACTTCAACAAACAAACAATTGTCAGAACGGCTATCCATACCGGTTTTAGGAAACGCATTTTCAAATTACAAGGATGTTAAAGGCATAGGAAAATATGTTTTGGTTTCTATGTCCGTAGTATTAATGTGCCAAAGTGATGAGAATTGCTGTTCATCATCAGATGGCCGGACGTCTTTATAGTGCTAGAGCATTTATAACACTGAGTGATTCTCTTCATTTCTTTCTCAGCTGGTCTCCTCGCGGGCAGTGTCCACGAAAACCTTGAGATCTCCTTTTGCCTTCGGCTTCAGTCACTGATTGAAAAATTTTAATCACCTTCACAAACTCCTTAAATTCCAATCGAGTCAGACCAATTTGGATCCAAAATAACCAGAGTAGATCGTTTATTAGTGATTTAGCCATTTGGCATTAAACTGTTTTCATCCTTCTTTTAGAATTCAGTAATTACTTGATAGCCTGAGTCTCGGCAATTCTAATACTCTGTTGGAATGCTATAACATTTTCTTGGTGTTCATACGAAATCAAAACAAGACTTTGTTTTACCAAAGCACATTTTTTGCTCCCTCAGGCCTTGCGGTTAGTTTTTGAACAGATTTCAGAACTTATTCAATTTTAAGGAAGAAAAGGTTGCAAAGATATTGTGCTTTCTTGGCGAATATGAGGCTGTTAGCAGACCATTTAGTAAGCACAATGTAGACTGCCACAATGACTTAGGTATCGGCCATTTTACTTTTTTCAGTGCGTGGGAGAAGATGTACATCTACTCAACCTAGCACCTTAACTGTTCATGACCGCGTGTGCATATATGGATGCAGGATTTTCCCGAAGCCATTACTGTTGCATAGAGTTTTTTCTCGAACTTTTGTGACTAATCCAAAGCTTGAATCTCAGGGCTTGGAGAAATAGTTAGGTTCTGAAATGCCTTTCTTGTGCGCTGCAGCAGCGAAAATTATAGCTGGTTTCCTACTTGATTTCCTTTGTTTCCTCGGCAAGAATCTGTAGATGGGTTTTTGCTGAGCTTATAGTATCTAATAAAGAGCTCGGACTTTGGCAATTGTGAAGCAATAGCTGGTTTTCAAAAGGGTTTGTCTAGAAGACTGCATGAGAGAAAAGTGGGTTACGTTCCACATTCTGGGTTTTCCTTGTATATAACAGCTTTCTATGCGTGAAAATCATATGATCAAGTAAAGAAAATTACAGAGTATGAGAGTAACACAAAAACGCTGATGCTTTCCTCGAAATGGAGAAGAAAGTCTATTTAGACATAGAAAACAGAGCGCCGCTTGACTCCGTTGTGCGATCAATCAACTGTCGAAGAGGTTAGTAATCAAAACAGATGGGACTCAATAAGTAAAACTTCAATCACAGCAATCAACTCCTAATGTATATTCGAACTGCACTTGGTTGTAAGATTTGACTCATTCGGGAGGGGCGCATAATTCTCCATGGACGCGAGCCAGCGCAACTGAAAAGCGGCCAGGCCTAGTGTGTATCTGCGTCAACGAATGCCTCTTCGTCCAGACTTGCCATGTCTTCCGGAATTCACTTCGCTCTTGAGAAGCTGTTCATTGGTTTCCGTTTTTTACTCGAAACGGCGCCTTCTAGGATCCAAATTAGATGTGATGAAAACAAAACTAAAATGCAAAGACTGTGTTTTTGTATGTTTAAGAGGAAGATTTCCACTGACACTTCAAAGTTTCTTGGGCTGCGCAATCGCGCTCTAATCTCGATTAATCGTAGTCACAAACGGCCTCTTGAAGCTCGCTGCTCTTTTGAGTGTCTGTTTGACACCATCGCGGCACCGACAAGCGTGAGTTGTTTTTTATTTGATTAAGTTGCTGTCATAAATAAGTCCTCTTTAGAATTACGCTTTATTTTGTTTACCTAACTGCACAGTCTGAAATCAGTTTACTAAGTTGGTTCATTTCCGTCAACTCCATCTCGCTTCAGCCGCTCGTGAAAAAGGTGTTTCTCGCTTTTTTTGATAACTTTAGAAGTCATTCGATAGTTTAAATCAGAGGAGTAATAATGATATCCATCGTTATTAAAATTACTTTGTTGCAATGTAACAGCAAAGTGAAATCTACTATTTAACATTGTTCAACATTGTTTAACATTCAAATTGCACGCTCAAAATGAAAAACCTTCTTCGACATATACTCTTCAAAAACTTCGCTTAAGCTAAGAAAAAGAAGGCTGCTTACTTTTCTTGTCAAAGTCTGTCAAAGGATTAGTATAGCAATATTAAGTCGTTTTTTGTTAGCTATTACTGCACTATTTGTCACAGAGTGGACTGTGTACAGGAAGGGAAGCTATTATTCAGCTTAAAAGAGCGGTGTTCATTGATCCACGACGTGAGAAATAGAAACTATCACATAGCAGTCGTTACCCCTAGAAAACGGTACAAGAAGTCGATGTTTTTCCCTTCTCACTGAGTGGGCAACTTTCTGCTTATCAGCCTTCCTCGGAGCCTAAGACGTGTACCCTTTTCATCCTCACATTTCTTGGTGAAAATATTGAATTTGTTTCGCAGAGACGATCGTCGTCTTCGCATGTTGCTCTTCATGTCAAGGCAGTATATATTTCCAGCAACGCGCTGTTTTCAGTCTGGCATAATGTTATTTTTTTTCCTACCATTCTTACGAACCTGCGCTAAACCGTTAACAGCTTTACGGCATAAGCATTCCTAATCTTTGCAAATTTTGCGAACTTTTGTTTTCTTTCGACAACGATTCTTCCATAGGCAAACAATTTTTGCTTTGTTATACTCTTGGGCCAGACCTCCCATGGTAAATTAAAATCACCAAGTCCTGCGGAATGAAGTTGTTCAGAATGAAGAGAACACTAGATTACTTTGACGCAAAACTTCAACTCAAAACAGCCGAAGGTTGTTGAAACTGCACTAAGTATAGAGTAAATTGCTGACCGCTGCTACTGTATGGAAGAAGGTGTACTCTGTTTGATCAATGACGAGTGTATAAGTTGCTGATTGTTCAATGCATATTTGAGAAAAAGGAGTGCGTTAGAATTGCGCATCTTCTCTCAGAGAATTTAATTCACATATCAGAGATTAAGAACTCTATCGACACTTTCTCCAGCTCTATACTGAGAGTACTCTCAGAAAAGGTTGTTTGAAAGACGAGCATTGAAGATTTTTTCTCAAAATTTGCAAGACGTGTTGAAAATGCGTTGTCATCTTATACAAGCAATGTTCATATTCTAATGAGGAAGATTTTGGGGATTTGGAATCACTTCACACCAAAAAAATGTTTATGAAAGACCTTTCACTTGTATTGTTTCTCATCTTTCGCACTGATAAAGTTTGTTTAAAATTTAGATTCTGCCATTCAATATTGAAAAAGCCCCATTGAGATTGAGAGTCTTGAATTTTTTTTTTTGATTGGACGATGAGATTCAAGAACGGAGCGTGTTTTCCTTTCGCGAGTGGAACGCACTTCAAGTATTTTCAATGAGCAGTCTTAGTACGATACTCCATTCTTAAAGTTATCGAAATATGAGCACTTAGACGATAATGATTGTTTTAGCTAAGAAATATAACAGTTTGGCGATTGTCTCAGATTTTTAGCAGGTGACCATGATGTGGATTTGCTTTTTCTTTTTCTTTGATCTGAGCTGCAAACGAAAACATGACATCTGTTTGATTACGTCATCTTTGGTTAATAAAGTGAACTGGTAAATTATGTAGAAAGACGAAGGTTTGGTTTTGTTAGTAACAAATGAGACGGAAATACCATTTCTCTCTCCATAATATCGACAGCGAAGCCATTTATGCTGTAGAGCATGTAACCGCTAAACAATAATTAATGTAATTGAGTAATGTGGACATAGTGTAAGAAAAGCTAAGAAAGATTCTTTACGCTATGGACTCATACATATGCTTGAAATGCCTCTCGTCGATTCACATTATGTAAGAAATCGTATACGAGTAATGGAGAAAGAAGCAATCTATTGGAGCAGTGGAAAAAGAAAATGTCGCAGAAGCAACAGGAGTATGTTGTTGACAACGCTCGGGTCATGCCATAAGGTCTTCAAACTTTATAGGCTACCTGCCCTCTCACCAAATATAATACTACCGTGCGAGTATATTTGAAATAACAGCACATCGTGATGCTCACTTTGTGTGCTGCTCTGGTGCCACAAAAATGAAGGAAGTCTATATCGCAATATTGACAATATCACAGACCAAAAATGTACATATTGAGTAAAATGAGTGGTGCGTGATGTTCTCCCGTCAACTATAAATGGACTACAGTGATATCGGAAGTAGAAATAACTGAAAAAAACCTATAAGCGAAATAATTTAGTAATAAACATGTGCGAGAGTAAATGAGAAGCTAATTTACGCCAAAATGAAAAGAAATCATGGAAATTGCGTAAGCCGAGATTTACTCCGTGAGAAGTTTTTCGGTATACAACTTCTGAAGAGATAGATGTGATGACTGACCAACTTGCATATCAATAATAAAAGACAGTTAACAATTTAGACATTTAGAGCTACTGCTCGAATATTCGCAGCGCGATCACCGATATCGAGGTCTCGATCGGTTTCATCGATATCTGACTGGACGTCTTTTACCATTCGTGTTTCCGATCCAGCTCCAACTTTTCCTGCTCGGCATGTCGGTAAACCCACTTGTCCACTCATGTTAGCAACTAGTAGGCATGTAGAGTCACTGACATAACTCACCAGATGGAGCCGAAGTCGGAGATCAGGAAGAAATAGTCAAAGCAGCCGCAGTTAGTCGCGATCGTTGAGCCGATGTTCGTCGAATATGCAGTCGCCATTCACTATCATCCCGACGTATTAGAATATGCCTAGACAATCCTAATCGTGTAAAGTATAGCACATAAAGCAAATCTACTCCAGCAGATTGACCTTTTTTCCCACACTTTTACTACTAGCACCTTCTAATTGAATATTTTATTTGCTCTTCAAGCTGAGCAGTTTCTATTTGTTTTTCCCTCTTCTTCATAACATAGATCTACCCACACTCCATGAATCCTTGAATCTTTATGCTGGTATTTTTCGCAATAAAACTCTTTTATAATTCTTCTTCGTTTTCCTCCAGATACTAAAAGAAGTAATATTTCGGATATCTTCAGAAAAGCATGAGGGTCATTTCTGAATAGTCACTGAAAAACAATTTCCACATAAAAATTTTATAATTAATGAGTGGGATCTCCACACTTCCCAGCTATGCTTCAGAAATCCAGTTGCCACTTACCACTGTAATCCGAAAGATTTCTAAGCAATAGGGAAGCAACTAGAAAAGCTCTCCATGAATTTCAAACATTAGGTCTCCATCCAAGTTTCCGAACTTGATCCAGAAATTTGAAAATTTATCTTTCCAAATGATCGAAAGTATAGAATAACATTGATTGAATTACTCTTTACCTGCCTCGATGCAATTCTGCCAACGCTTGAGCAGCAAATCAGTTCCGCGCTCATAAAACTCATTATCTTTCGATGCAAACCGATCAGTCAATTCTCGACGCAAATGACTGATGTATCGAAATTTCATAATGATCTGAAGAGATAAAAAACGGAAGGAGGCAGGCGTCTGGCGAATATAGCGGAAGATCCAAGTGCTCCCATCCCAAATCAGTGAACTTTTTCCTTGTTATCTTGGAAACGTGAGCTTTGCATTGTCTTGAAGAAAAATGACTTGGCTACGGCGGTGACGTGGAACTGCTTTATTGCAAGGGCCCAGTACCTGACAATATTGCTCAGCGTTGATGGTCTGACTGGCTTAACAAGAATCCAATGAATCGGCCCACTTTGATCCCAGAAAATGATCAACATTGCTCTTGACGCAAGTCGATTTGGTCTCTGATTGGTGCTCCTTGCTGACCTGGTGACAACCACTGATTTGGATGACGCTGGTCCTTGAAAAAGTTCCACTTCTCATCAATGGTGACAATTTTCGAATTGACATTCACTTGTTTGACAGCCTCTTGCGGTGGTGTGATCTCATAATAGACCCACTAATGAGAGTGCTGTGCAAAAATTGGCGTCAGCCGGGATTCGATCCCTTATCTCACTCTTTCCGGGAGCGTGGTGCTAACCGTTGCACCACCGACGCCCGTTTTGAACAGCACTCTTTTTACGCTGCAACGCGTTATCTGCCAACAGCCAAGCGTATACGATTTGGCGGGCAGCCGCTATCGGCATTGGACCCACTTGTGCTGAGAGATATTGGATATCAATATACAATCGGAACTCATTTATTTGACCGCTTGTTTCGGTGGTACGATCTTGTAGTATACCTAATGATATTTTTGCACAGCACTCCACTTTACAGGGTATACTACCAGTGATACCACCGAAACAAGCGGTTAAATGAATAAATTCCAATTGAATTGATTTCCTTTCTTAGCAAACCTCATATGCCTACTTGAGGAAAACGTTGGTTTGTGCTTTGAAGATTTTGAACCCATTTAAACCAAACTTGAACGGTTCTTAATTAATAAGTTGGAAATCTGAACACCGGAGAGAGATTCAAATTCTATATTTGTGTCATGCACTATCGGTCACCATAAATTCATGGAGAATATCTCCGAATATTTTTATAAAAGCTCCTACGGCAACGTTAGTTGTAGCGCATCAAATTTTAATTTACTCTTTGGATATCAAATTAAAACGATGGATGAACTGAGCTCCGAGTGTTTAATACGATGTTGGTGGAAGCGGCAACACTTGTTTTACAAGGGATGCTGTAAAAGACATCTGTGTTGCCAAAGGTGAAGGAGATGTGAGCCATGCGACTGTTACAAAGTGGTGCAAACAATGTGGTTGTGGTGGTCTAAGTCTCAAAGACCAACGCCGTCACGGTCGCCCACTGAATTTGGACTATGTAGAATTCCAAGGAGCTTCGAATGCGAAACCGTCATCAAGCATTTGTGAATTAGCAGCACAACTTAGCATCGATCAAAAGACAGCCTGAAATCATCTGCAGTATCTTGACTTTGTCCACAAGAAGCCTCAAGAAAATCCCCACGATTTGACAGAAGCTCAAGATAATAGCCATGTTAAAGTTTGCTGTCAGATGTTGCAGAACCCGTTGAACGATTGATTTTGGAAACGTATGATGGGTCTACTCGGCCGTGACCACGATCGGAGCAAACATTAGGTTCCAGGGCTCAAGCTCCGCCATCAGTTACACGTCAAAATCCGTTAAAGGGGTCATAATCTAGATTTGGCGGCATTTAGAAGGCGTCTTGCATTTCAAACTTTGTCTGAATGGTCGCGCCACCAATATCGAATTCAGTGCAAACGGCTGGGCCGAGTCTACGATGTATTGAAAAAAAAAGTATCCGACAATGATTTGTCGAAAGCCTGTTGTTTCAGGAAGACAATGTCAAACTTCACAACATAAAGAAGACTAAGTCAAAGGTTGGTGTATTGAAGGGACCCGAGGTTTTGCCGCATTCAGCCTACATTCCAGATGCTGCTCCATCCAACAGTGGCCTTTTTTGCCCGATGGAACATCTCCTGCGTGGGCGCCGATTCAAGATTTTTATCAAGTTGAAGAGGCATGGCTGGAGTTTTCAGTTCGAAACCCTAGGATTTGCAATATTGATAAGATCTGTAAGAATGCAGATCGTCGGCAAGAGATCGTGGATAATGACGGGCTTTATTCTGAAGAATGAGCATTGTTGTTCTAAATTTAATTTATGTGTTAACTTCGAATTTTCAGCGGTTGTTGAGGATTTTTTTATCAACCCACTAAATCAAGCCATTTTTGAGCCCTTTCGTAACCTTATTCATTTGTTTATGAAAAGTTCTTATTAGAAAAACCAATAAACTGTTCATGAAAGTAAAGGACGACTCATCGTAAAACAAATCACTTACCATGGAGTTAGTTTTCCAAGCTCATATGTTATAGGTAAAACTGCTTTGTCAATTTCCCCAAATAAGAACGTGCATCCAGAGGTATTTACGTTGCACTTTGTAAAACCCATAGTTGGCTAGTGGAACTTTTTTTATCATCAATCATAACATATTTGACGACAGCGAAGTATCAACAAGTGTGAGCTAACAACTAAATATTACTCTGTTAAGTGATTAAAGAAGAATAAAGGATGTGGGTGTCGAAGCCAGTAGATGACTGATTGAACTACAATGCAATCTTTTTTGAAAGAGAGAAATTAAATGAAGGTTGAGAAAAAATTACACGTATACACAGTAGTCCATGGGACATAGAAAACAAACAATATATGCACTTTGGACTGGGGGATTGCTGAATGATTTGTATGTAAGAAGATTATTTGATAGCGTAACCGATTTGTATAAAATCCAACTAAGACGACACGATTGAAGAGCATTTCAAAGATAATGGATAATATTTATAGTGACGACAGCACATATTTATTCGAGGACAGATGAGAATATCTATGCCTTCTTGTGAGGAAAATTACAAGAATAAGTTGGTGTCGTATTGTATTTTTCGTGTGATTTATAATATGTGTTACTAAGGCAATAGCTGATTATAGAGAAAATACAGGTGGTTGCTTGGAAGCGATTCCGACTGATTACCATTAGCGACTGAGTTTTTACTGCGTTACCATATAAAACCATTTTCACCCGCTATCATATAGAACCACTGGCATATGAAGCAAGTACACATGCATAGTGGATATTCTTAGATTATTTTAGAAACCCTGACAGGATTTCATCAACGTAATTTCTTCGGCACCAGTCCTAAGCTTATTGTAACACTATTTACCTTGAATATCTTAGCTCATCAGTATATTTGTAGTAATTAGGATATCCGTCCATTCGTCAAGAGATCCACTATATGCAATGAAGAACTAGTGGCAGTAAGGAATATGGGTAGAAATTGTACGTGAAAACAAAATATTCGTCTTTTTACATTACTTTAGAAACTATTACCGTGCTACACCTTAATCCAGAATGATGACAATTTTATACTACCACTTGTAGATTCTCATGGACCGCTCTCACATGGTACTTTCGTTCTGAAAAGTGCAAGATCTCTCGACTCCGAAAATATGTTCCTTCAAGAAAAATTCTGTCCAAAATAAGATAGCTATAGCTACAAACATCTTGGCCTAAAATGGCACCCATTATTTTCAGGTCTGGGTAAGAGTGAAGCGAAAATGAACTATTCTCTACTCAAAATCGAATATCCTTTATTTGATCAAATGAAATGCCAAACCTTAAGAAACGAGCTTGTAAAGAAATCCCGAAGTTAAGTTAGAGAAGCGCTGAATACTTAGCATTTCGGCTAGCAAAACTTTGCCCACATTTCTCACATAAGTATTGCGCTGATTCGTAAAATAACCTCTAATGTATAAACCTTAAAATATCTAAAAAGCAAGACATCTCAAAAACGGCGGACGGAAATGTGTTTCTGAATTTCAAATTTTTCCCCAAATTCCTTGTCGCAATCATCGCAATGAATGGATTTCTAAATTACATCAGCACAGCATGAAAACATGCTTACCACTTCGTAGTGAAGGAAAAACGATAAGGTGTTCTATGGATCAAACATTGCAAGTCATCCTACTACATTTAATTCTGAAAATGTTGAAATAAAAAAGGAGAGTTATTTAAAAGGCATAAAAATAAGTTAGACTCAACGTGACAGTCGAGTTCTTCTGCATCTTTTTGGAATGGGCAGCTTGAGGATAATTGAAAATCCAAAAAAAGGAGCAATCTGTCATGTTACTTTAATATTCAGAAACAACTGATCAGTCCCCTTCGATTTTTACTTGAGAGTAATCATAGCTAAGCCTATCTTCTCCCTTCCAAAGTGCTTGTCGAATTCAGAACTGCCTGCTAAGTCGAATTTCACTGTCAACACAGAGCTTTCAATGCCTCAATCTCCATCCATCACTTCGTCACTGACTTTCACTTCCTCTTTCTCACATTTGCACACCTCCACTTGAGATTCGTCTTTGATAGATGAAATACTCCTGTCGTCTTTTTGTCTCTCCACTACTGTTCTCTCCGTTTCTTCGGCAAGGCGATTATCATCTCAAGATTATGACGTTTGCGAGCATTAAATGGCAAAGATGGTGATTGCATTCCGAACACGAGAGTCATTTCTGAGTGGTAGTATCAGGGCATGGAGACATCCTTGCCCAGCAGGATGTACATAACCAAAATGAGAAGACATAGGGCCGTTGGCTGCATGCACTTCAAATACCGCCGGTGGGACAGTTGAAAAAAGGACGCCTTTGTGAGTGAACAGTTGTGGTTTCATTCCGCCGTCAACGGGCATCGAAACGGAATCATTTGTCATATCTAGACCAAATTATACAACTTATTGTGATGACGGAAGCAAGAGTTTATTATCTAGGGTTCCCGCTCGTGGATGAACCTCGCGAAGCAATGAAATGGTGTAAGTGTTACCTTTTCATTCGATTGCTTTTTATTGACCCCGCTCAAAGACGATAATAAATTGATAAAATGACAACATGTCTTGACCCTCTAATGAGGTGTGATATGGGACTTATACAGAATTAAACAGGTTTGTTTCGCCTTTCCAGGCTCATCAGTAGTACGGTATCCTTCGATTCAGCCGATACCAGGGAAATGCACCTCTGCTTATAAAGATATCAACGCCGAATAAAAAGTCACCGCAAGTCAGATGATAAATTCCCGAAATTGCAGTGAACAAGAGTCGAGTTCGTTGTTGATAACATTAGTTATACCTCTTCATTTAGGCGAAAGATTTTATCACCTGATTCGCAGTGATTTGCTGTTCGGCGTCGAATCCTTTATGAGTAGAGGAATATTCCCCAGGGACCGACTAAACCGAAGGACACCGTACTACTGATGAGCTTGGAAAGGCAAAACAGGCATGCCTAGTACTGTATAAGTGTCGTACCATACCTCAGAAAAGTCTCAAAACATATTACCACATAGTCTGAATCTTTCCTTATTATTATATCCCAAATCTTTATCCCCATTTCTTCATCTTCAATGGTGCTCGTAGCGCGGTTGCTAAAGGTTTTTTTGCGAAATACACAAGATAGTCTTCCGACTCAGCCCCATGTTCTGGCAAACTAAGCTTCCTTTTTCTACGGCGGTGGCAAATTTATTCAGATTGAGTGGGAGTATCAAAATTTTGACAACGAAAGAATGCTCTATCTCACAATATCTGGCAAATTTTCATTTATTGACCTCCATGGCATCGGTCAAAGGTGTAGTCTTTACGTTTTATCATTGAACCTTTCTTTGCAAGACCAATGAAGTTCTGGCTTACCACCGGCCAGGCTCACAGCCTTAAGTGTTGAAAGACGCAAGCTCCACCGCAGAAACATCACGTTTCCTTCTTACAGGGTGCGAGGGAAGTTTTGCTAATTCCATGTCTTGCTAATTTTATCAATCACATACTACTTCCGAAATTTTCTTCAATTTTTTGTCCAGTTTTGGTATTGGATCAGTCTTATTTACCAATCTGTTTTCAATTGTGATAAGGTTATAGATTGTAAAAATGAACGTATTGCAATAGTTGAGTTACATAAGACGCGAATGTAAACGGCCGATATTGCCAAAATCGACTGGCTTTACTCCAGCAAGTGTTTGCAATGCCGCAGAACGTTGAAAGAGACTGGAAAGATTGAGGACCGTCTTCGCAAAGGTCGCTTAACCACATCGCCTACTCCGGATAGTATCAAGAAGATGTTAGGTGCGAACGAATTTCAGAGCGTTTGATGCACAAAATGGATCGAGAAGCTTGCGATCAGCTAGTGGAGCGCCCGAAACTAACTGTCAGAAATAATCTTAAGCTATAGAACTACAAGGTCGCTCGAGTTTACTTTCTGGACATAAAGATGGAAAGGGGACGGTTTTGAAAGGGTCGCCGAATGATTCGCCTAATAGTTGGTGCTTGTCTGTTGAAGGTGCTTTTGACAAATGAGAAGATTTTCACGTCGAGAAACTCCATAATTGCTACAATCGGAGTAAAGTCCTCAAAAAGGGTCAGGAGAAGTCCGCAGTAGCAAAAACCATGAGCCACAGTGATTTTCCGGCCTCTGTGTTGGTTTGGCATTTGCACAACGATAGTCTTCTGTCAAGAGCTGTTTCTATGTTTCTGGGGTAAAGACATTTGACCGTCAAACTTGCCGAGTCTTAACCCAACAGTTTAATCCGTTTGAAAAGCATAACCGAGGAAAAAGTCTCGGTTACTAGCTACACTACTCCGGACGCTTTTGAAACGGTAAAACTCGCCCAACCACTATTCAGCGACATTCAAAAAGGACGATTTAACTAATTGAATGCTAGATCACTGGGTTGCGCACAGCGAAAAAAAAAATTGCGAAGACGGATCAATGAATAAAGATGGAACCGAGCAAATAGGATGAATTTGTTTGTTTGTGTCGTATTTTATTATTTCATTTATTTCCACGATACGTCATTACAATTTTTATCCTGCGGGTCCCAGTATTTCTAGTATTCGATTCATTTTCTTTTGTATTGCGTAGAAAACCGAACGAGCATGTCACCTTGCAGTTTTGAGGGAAGCCTGCCTGTGGCGCTCCATGGGGAGTTCTTGTTGACTACCGAGAGTGAAGGGGGTGGAACCAGCACCATGCGCTCCGCGACCAGCATCACAACTGCTCGGCCACGGGGCCCCATGCAACATTTTTACTGTTGAAATATCTAAACTGATTAATAGAATTTTTCTAACACCTTCTAATTGGGTTTGTTTCATAGTGCAGTTGAATTCATTTGTGTGCGTACGCACTACAAGAGTGTGATGAGTAGACAACATCACGTGGTGACCTTGCCATAGTGCATAAAAAAAGAAAGCTATTCTCAAAAGTAATGAATCTCAATTGATTCAAGGCAGCAAAACCATTGTATCCATGTATCCAAAAAGGTATCCACTCGAATACAGGAGTTGTTTAAGGCATTCCCTCGGTGTAAAAAGAACTTTTTCTCTCGAACATTAGATAATTATTCGAAATTTTAATTCTCGGCAATTTATATTCTACACTTAGTTTACTCTTTCGCTCATTTGGGAACTGCGGATGGCTCCCGTTGAATGAAATTGTCGATGGCTCAAATTTCTACAATTTTAAAGTTGAAGATTTTTTTGAAAGAAGAGCAGTGTGAATTTAGATACTGTATTTAGACGTAAATACGCAATGTTCTATGATAACAAAAACAACAGAATATGAGCTTGAGTCCCTCTCGTTTATAAACCACGAGAAGCAAGGATATTGTGTAAATATTCCATAAGTTATCATCCATGTCGTTATTCTCGTGTCATTGTCTTCAACGGGACGTGTAGCACAGTTGCTTGAGGTGCTTTTCGATATACAATGGGCCCTGCCTCGGTTGTTACCACGTCCTGCTTCGTTCAAATGTTCCTGGGGTATGAAACACTTACTATGAGTAACCAGTCAATATCGTAAATGTCGCAGTTCTAACTCTGTGCCTATTTTCTGATAAATCGTTTGACTGCAATGTTGTAGGAAATAAGATTGTGTCTCTCGTATAGTGCGCATTGCTTGTCGGTAGGGTGCTTCTAGAAGAGCGCTTGTAACTCACAAGCGCTACGCGCGCGATTCATATGACCTTGGTTGAACTTCATTAGCGGATAGCTATATCCGTGATCTCTCAGTGATCGGCATCGTTTCTCTACTGGGATAGAAGCAAATACGCTGATCTGATAGACCGGTGTTGGTCTCGCAGGTGACTGTGCGGACCAAACATTCATTGTTGGCTCTACGATATCAGTGGAGTCGATTAAGTCGCGAATCTCTAAACGATGAAATCAACGACAAACTGCATTCTTTGCTTCTAGAAAAATTTGTGTCTTTGTAGAGAAAATTCAGCCAGCATCTGTTCTTGAGCGATTCTAATCCTTAAGAGTGCTACTAGAGTAGTGAGGAAGTTCATGGAGCATTAGAATGGAGAAATGGATGGATGGATCGTAAGCACATCAGCCTATCATTTCTGCTATTGAATACAAGTGCAATACTTCATTAGTCGTGCTCTGACCAATACTGATAAGTCACTGATACATTCGTGAACGATAAATCCTCATCAATAGCGTGAATTATATTGCAATCTTTTGTTTAACATGTTAACTGCTCAGAACGATAATTTTTTTTACTGCGAATTGCAAGAAGATATTTTATTTTTCTGTAGTGTGTGTAAAAGTGTCTTTATTTGTTTGTTTGTCTGCGGTTTTACGCAGCAGTGGTTAAGTTTTCTATTAAGGACATGAGTGATAAAAAAAATTGATCCGCCATCATAGACATCCAATTTCAAAGTTATTCTTCGCATTAGGTAAAGTTTCGTTCACATATAAATATAATTCGGAATACTCTAGTAATTCTTATTTTTTATTTCTTCTTAAGCGGGGCACGAGGTGTTCAATCCAAACTTATGCACACAATCAAACAGCTAACATTTCGGCAAGTCGCCTTCGTCAAGGCTCCGGCGAAGGCGACCTGCCGCAACGTTAGTTGTTTGATTGTGTGAATAAAGTTTGAATTTAACACCTCATGCCCCGCTCAAGAAGAAAGAAAAAAATAAGAATACTCGAAACGTTAAAAACTCTTGAGAGGGATTGGTTCCGAAGAGATCATCTTTTGAACCGTATTATTGAGACAACGCAATGAGAGCATGAGCGTTAAATCTCCGCGGAAAACAGTTTGCTAGGTTTGTACGTATACGATCAAAAAGTTGCGCTTTCTCTCCATTCTGATTTAGTCGAGCAAAGACCTCATTATTTCTCGTTGGGTCTTCAAAAATCTCTTTGTTGGAGGGTAACAAAATATCGCTTGCTTAGAAAAATTGCAAAGCAAAGACCATAAGATTTTACGACACTCACTAAGTCTTCTCATTTAAATTAAACTGAACTTACATGCCTATGCAAAACTCTGTGGACTAATATTAACTGAGAGACTTACTATGAATAAAGCTATGGATGCTCACAAGATTTACTTAATCCTATGACGCATTTTAACTGAGGAATTTCTTTGCTGTGAATATGAAAGTGTTTGATCAGACAGACTGCGTGTCAATTAAGCCCTTCCACGTTTTTGAAAAAGTGAAAAGAGGTCAGAATACTGCTAGTGTTCAACATATCCCATACTATCACATTCGTGTCTGCTCAAAAAGAGAACATTAACTCATAATGTCTTCCTACTTTAACATTTTAATGTCGCACATCTAGTGTGCTACGGTGCTTTCAATAATCAATTACGATTGAGGCGAGTGTCACTCAGGCACTCAGTTTAGTCTAACTGCCATGGCCAATCACTCAGTTAAACTCCAATCCTCTGAGTTGCATAAATGAAAATTTTCCAGAACACTCAAATGATCTTTGACATCATTTTTCGACGAAATTTCTTTGTGCGCTGATAGAATTGCTGTATGCTTTCGCTACAACAATTTATTCTTCCCATTATTTCTTAGGTGTTTTTCGTTGTTGCCCAATAAATGGACCACATTGTCTACATCTTGCAGTAAAATGACTCTCAGAGTCAGAGCAGTTCATAATTTCCAACGGTTTCTTCCTGAAGTGGGGGTGGTGGTCTCGTAGCTGGTGACTCAGGCTATTAGAAAGTTATCAGAAAGAAAGGAAATGGCTCGACTTTTACTCGGACGTTCTCTTGCAATCACTAAGAACGTCTCGCCCTGGCTACGGCAAACACAAAAAGATTTCATTCGGCTAGTACTGACTTTCATGAAGATGTTCAAGCAGTAATCGAAATGACACGGAATATTTGGAATGGCAATTTCTTCCATCACGTTCAATAAAAAACTGCCATTGATTAACATTTTCCTTTCTAACACTACTGAGAAATGAGTTCGGACATATGAGTGGTACGTACATTTTAGTACTGTCTACTAGAAAATATATACTGAGTAGTACTTAAAATCCGCATATGCATTAGAGTACTCTATCAGTGTACGTCATATTATCAAATTCACAACCAGTTCACAGAACTTTCTAAAACTATCTGCAGCAACACGCACAGTCGAAGAGACCACTTTGGACAATTGGAGCCTAGACAGTTCAGAATCACAGAGAATCCTCGGTAAGAAAAATCATCAGGGAGAATGATTCGATAAGCGAACAAAGTATGTTGAAGAACTGCGATAAACTTCTCCATACTATAATATCAGTAGGACAAAACTTGAGAAAATGATCTACAAGGCAAATTTCTTAAAGCTAAAGCTTTAAGCTGTAACTTCAAGAGCTCTCGGCGTTGACCAATCCCTGAAGAATGCACCATGCATTCGTCTTCAATTTTTAACTTCGTTTGAGGTGACTGGATGCATATCTGGCCTTTACAATGACTCGTGGTGGCCTGCTGCTGACCTGAGTCAGTGCTGCGAATCCTCCTAGATAGTTCTGAGACCAGTCTGGTACCAATTTACCGGCCCCGGAGAGAAGTTTCTTGTTTAACCAAATAACGAAAAACTGAGTAAAAAAAATCACATATAATGCCAAATATAGTGATCGAAAACAAATGAGGTGAAATAATATTGCAATGGGACATTTTCTAACATGGGCGGGTAACTGAAAAATTCTGTTGCATAGCTAACATCGACGAACGCTGGACAATATACTTCGAGTTGATAGTGAAATTAGAGTGGATGGTCTTCTAAACTGTCGATAAATAGGTTCGCCTAGTTCAATCGTCTGGCGTTATCGCAGTGACACACTTCACAAATGGGCATAACCGCTGATGTCTTTTCAGGCCGCTCGATTCTCGGTACTTCTTGTCGCATTTTCAGCTGAAATCAAAGTACTTAACGTTTTCCTCGTTCCCTTGCTCAAATTTTCTCAAATTTTACTTCATTCCGTTATTAGAATTGTAAGATCAAGTCCATAGTATTGTACACATCGGCACTAGTGGTAAACATTACCAGGTGAGACATCTTGCTTTTTGACTGCTTTTTTCAGAAACCCCTCTTATAACAATGTATAATCTGATAACATGAATTGTAGCGTTGAAAGACTGATTGCAAGACTGACTTCAGTAAGGCAATGAATGTGTACCACATGAATGGGTCTATTTAATGCCTAAAACAAACCACTGAAGGCGGAATTACGACACTTCCACTTTGCATAATCTTGAATCTCAGTGATGACGCATGAAAAGTGTAAAGGAAAAAGCAGTCATCATCTGATACATTCACATTTACTGTAAAAGCCAAATTTGGAATTTTATTATCTCTAATAGTGCTTGATAAAGATCAAAGGATAGCGTAATCTTTAGTGAATGATTGATGTCGAACGCCTTATTTTGATTATTTCTAAACATATGTTCAGCTCGTTTCAATGAGCCTGATTGAACTATTGTACACTCGTTTTTTAGAGTTTCTCGAGCACTGATTACCTATTGTGTTGATCGTCTTCAAATTATATGACATAATTGAGTGCTACTCAATGATGCTACTAAAATCGTTTGCAGCCGCGTTTACAGATGATTTCGTTCTGGACTAGAATAGTATCATAGGAGAAATACTCTCGTTCTCCTCGGATTCAGTATTTCGCTCTTCTCGTCATCTGTCGTCAAATACTCACCTTGAATAATCTGCTCATATGTATTTCACCGTGGAGCGCATGTGGCGCAGTGGTTAGAAGTGCCCTGCGTCGCACACGGGGTCACTGGTTCGATCTCGCGCTCATGGCTCACCAAGCCATCCATCCCTTCGGGGTCCGTAAATTGGTACCAGACAGGTCTCAGACTTGTCTGGGAGGATAAGCAGCACTGACTCAGTTCAGCGGGAGGCCACCGCGAGTCATTGTGAAGGCCAGATGTGCATTCAATCACCTCAAACAAAGTTAAAAATTGAAGTCGAATGCATGGCGCATCCCCCAGGGATTGATCAACGCCGAGAGCTTTATCCTTTATCCTTTATCCTTTATCCTTTATGTATTTCGCCCCCAAAATTTATACCCATGATTCTCTAAATCAGAAAATTCTATTAAAGAATTCAACTGAACAATTAGCTTGTTACTGCATGTGCCGGATGAGTCGCAAGGAAATTGCTTAGACGTTCTTGACTTCTCAACATAAATGGAATATCAACAAGCGTCAAAAAACACGGAAAAGTT
Source organism: Parelaphostrongylus tenuis (assembly GCA_019055375.1). Classification (NCBI taxonomy): domain Eukaryota; kingdom Metazoa; phylum Nematoda; class Chromadorea; order Rhabditida; family Metastrongylidae; genus Parelaphostrongylus; species Parelaphostrongylus tenuis. Next base: position 65,321 of record JAHQIW010004709.1, read on the forward strand.
TGGCATCATTATAGGCGACGTCGATATAAACAGTCGAGAGTGGTCCATGATTATTCAAGCAGACACAATCACTCGGCAGTGGTCACTGCAATGTCGGGAAATTTTGTCGCCTGAGTTGCTGTGATCTATTGATCGGCGCCGATTGCTTTATATGTGGGGGTATATCCTCAAGGAACTGGCTGAATCGAAGGCCTCTGTCTGTGATACTAAAGAGCTCGACAGGACAAAACACGCCCCTGTTTGCCGCTGCGTAAATGTCGTAACAGAACTCATAATAAGCTCAAACATGTCATCATGTTGCACCGAAAACTATTGGCAACAACAATATGTGAAATGCAGTTGAGACATGGATATTTTCATATTGCTCACGTTAACATTTTCTCTTCAATGTCTAACATCGGCTTGTTGCGGAGTTGACGCTGGTCTAAGTTCCCGTTGTACTCACTGTAACACCTATGGGCATTATCTCGGCTACATCAGCGATTTTCATTTCACCTTCCTGGTTTTGAAACAAATTCTATTTCACAGGTAGTCATTCTTCCCTTTGTCTATGCGCTCTCCAACCACCTTAATAACCCTCCAATGGCTATAGAATATATAATCTTTTTTGTGACGTGAAGTCGTGGCCCAATGGTTGTTGTGATACTCGTCGCAGCACGCACGTTCTTAGCTCATAGTAACAACCAGACACTCGTCCCACTATGTAATTATATGTTTTCAGTAATTTATTATGCCATATGACCTCTGTCAGCAATATTACGACGTTTACCTTGCAGCTCTAATATTCTTCTAATTCAAATTTATTTAACAGCAAAATCAATATAGCGACTGAAAATTAGCAAAGAACAACTTGCTTGCAAAAATCATAGACATTGGCAATTTCTGCGACTCTTCATTTCTACCACACACTATACAGCAAACCCCCTCCAATAGTCTCGCGTCAAAAAAGAGAAAATGTTCATGAGATACATCTTCACATTGTTCGTACTCACTAGAGGATCCGGCTTGAATGAGCTAACGACTATTTACAAGAAGACTAGGAAAACTCACAAAAACAAACAAGTGGAGAGAATTTGACACATATAGGTGCCACTCGTCAGAAGAGTATTAAAACCACATAATGACTAGAGAACTCTCATATAATTTATACGTCGGTGCTCCTGATTTATATTTCTAGAGAGGCGATTGCGCTAAATTCACTGTGATTCGCGATTTCACATAGGACACAAAGGTTGATGTTTCAGATACATCGGGCTAGCATGTGTGGACGCAAATCATGAGAGAGCCTCTACGGAGTGCCATGAGTATATTGCTTTCACTTGCTACATTGTATCACCCATGAACTGGTCGCTTGTTAGTGGTTGCGCAATCGTTATTTCTTATTGTGCTAATCTGTATTTCTCCGTGAACTTAACTCCAGGTAGTTCTCAGTCATCGTGGTCAACAGCAGTAGCCAGTCCACTGGCTTAGAGAATAATTATCTAGCCGGGATCTAAGTTGTCACCGCACTAACGGCGATTTTCATTATTGGTTTACAAGCAGCTGAACTCGTGGATGAAAATTTCAAAATCTTTGTTTAAAAGACCACCACCAACTAAATATCACATTTCGATATTAGGTCCAGCCATCACTTCCACGTGGTAGATTTGGAATTCTCATGAACACATGATTGGAGAACAGCAAACTATACCAAATAAACGAGAGAAATGCATTAGGTTATCGCAAGTCGCTTCTCGCAAATGTTTACCGCTTGATTGTGGCTAGAGGGTGTTCCTGGTTGTCGGACTGCGATGTGGAGAGGGGGTGTATCCTGTTAGTAGGGCCTTTCAGAAAAAGAGAAATTCTGATATTTTAATGTGGAAGGGCCACCTATGAGCAAACTGTATTAGAAATCGCCCGTCGTATAGTATCTAATAGTCGCAAAGCGGTAACCTTTCTCTGACTAACAACAGCCAGCGGTTGCCTGATGTGGAGAAGAATCGAGGAAGGCTCTGGTTATGGTGACCCTGGCTATGGTGACTTTGGAGCTTCAGAAAAACAGAGATATTCCTGCCTCAGCGCGCAGCACACTGTAAACTTCAGCCTACAACGTTGGGCGGTGAGAAGATAGGTGAGAGGTGATGAAGTGTTGAGATCAACGCGGGTGTCACTGACGGGACAAAGGACCAAAACGAACACGGCCACGACAGACGACTTCTTTTTGCTTTGTACCTATAACATCAGAATAGTCTCTTCTGATGCTGACTTTTACTTATATCTTAAGCCAGCTGGTCCTATCAAATTCCATGTCATATCCTGACAATACACGAAAAGCAGATAGATAGACATGAAAGAAGCAGACGACGGATCGCTTGCTGATAGTGGAGCAACATTATTTGAAAACGCGCTATTCTTCAAGAGGAAAATTACCGTCCATAGAGAAAAGTTGCAATGAGCGTGTGGTTCTTTTCCGTTCAGGACGGGACGGGATGAGGGTGCAAACTCTCTCGCTGGACCAGAATTCTCCAAAGAGTATTAGCAATCATTCGGAAGCTCGGATCTCAGCCTGGTGCACCAGATAGTCGTTTTTTAAATTGTCTTTTCATAACGATGCAACACAAAGAAAACATATGTGTTTTTACCTGCGAGCAATTCTCTCCTGGCGGAAACTTTTTCTTAGATTATGAGCAACCTTTTAATTGCGTAACTTCCGACGATTCCAGCGCTATATTCAGTTGCTGAATAGACTGTTTCGGTGTAGTGTATTGGGAAAAATAAAAATTTATTTTACATGCGAGGCGCGTTTGAGTGCGCGAGCTGAGTGTCTGCCGCCCCTGGATTTGATTAGGCGTGTGTCGCGATCGAGCCATCAATCGATCACGCTAGTGAGTCATACGTGAAGTACAATTTTTGTTATTTGTATTGAGATTTTCTTGCCGAAATTCAAAACAAAACGTATGTCACTGTTAGTGCAAGAAATCTTCTACACGATCGTATGGTTTTCGTACTTTCAGCGGTGTGATAGTAAAAGCACGAGGCCGGTGAACAACATAATTTTATTCTTAGTGCTAGAGCGTTATAAAGGGTCCTTTCAAAAAAGGAGCATGTAGCGCAGTAGTCAGAGATTTAAGCTTTCAAATGACTGCCAGCACTCTCATAAGAATTTGTTGTCCAGCATAAGAGATCGTTTTTCATCAAGCGCCGTTCAATGGAAAAGTATTGCCATGTGAGTCGATCAATAGGAGAATGGGATGATTTCTCAGAAGACGTCAACTTTACTAAAAAATTGTTGATATCTACGAGAAAAATGCAAGATTATCCGAAACCGTAACCGATTTGTACAAAGTCCAACTAAGCTCGCGCTATTGAAGCGCATTCGCAAGATTATAGCTAGGATCAAATATCGTTTGCTTGAAGACAGGTAATAATATTTATGCGTGCCTGTGAGGAAAATTACAAAAATCAGTCGGTATCGTATTCTTTTCATGACGAAAACAAGAGTTTATTATCTTGGGTTCCCGCTCGTGGATGAACCGCGCGAAGCAACGAAACGGTCTAAGTGCCACGTTTTCATTCGATTGTTTTTATAGACCCCGCTCAAAGACTATAATAAATTGATAAAATGACAGTATGCTTGGAGCCTCTAATGAGGTGTGATATGGCACTTATACAATATTGAACAGGTTTGTTTCGCCTTTCCAGGCTCATCAGTATTACGCTATCCTTCGATTCAGCCGATACCAGGGAAATGCACCTCTACTTATAAAGATATCAACACCGAATGAAAAATCACCGCAAGTCAGGTGTTTAAAGGATAAATGATAAAGCTCTCGGCGTTGATCATTCCCTGTGGGGTGCGCCATGCATTCGACTTCAATCTTCTTAACTTTGTTGGAGGTGGCAATTAAATGCATATTTGGCTTTTACAGTGACTCGCGGTGGCCTCCCACTGAACCGAGTCAATGCTGCTTATTTTCCCAGACAAGTCTGAGACCTGTCTGGTACCAATTTACCAAACCCGGAGGGATGGATGGCTTGGCGAGCTATGAGCTTGAGATTGAACCACTGAGCCCTTGTGCGGCACAGAGCACCTCTAACCACTGCGCCACATGCACCTCATAGTCAGATGATAATTCCCCCAAAATTTCAGTGAACAAGAGTCGAGTTCGTTGCTGATAAAATTATTCATACCTCTTCATTTATGAAGAGGATTTTTTCACCTGACTCGCCAGTGATCTGTTGTTCGGCGTCGATTCCTTCATGAGTAGAGGAATATTCCTCTGGGACCGGCTGAACCGAAGGACACCGTATTATTGATGAGCTTGAAAAAGACAAAAGGTCTGCCTAGCACTGTATAAGTGCCATAGAAGACCTCATAGAAGGCTCAAAACATATTATCATATGGTCTGTAATATTATCTTCAAAATCTTTATCCCCATTTTTTCATCTTTCATGGCGCTCATAGCGCATTTGCTAGAGGTTTTTTTGCGAAATAGACAAGATCGTATTCCGACTTGACCCCATGTTCCGGCAAACTAAGCCTCCATTCTCTACGGCGACAGCAAATTTATCCAGATTTGAATGGGAGATCCAAAATTTTGGCTATGAAAAAAAACGTTCTATCTTATTACATCTAGCAAATATGTATTTATTCACCTCTACGGCATCCATTGGAATCGTAGTCTTTACGCTTTATCTTTGAGCCTTTCTTCGTAAGAGCATTGAGGGTTTTGCTTGCTCTGGTCAAGCACACTACTTTGAGTGTTGAAATACGCAGCCTCCGTCAAAGCAACTGCACTTCTTTTTTTTTATAGGGTGCGAGAAAAGTTTTGTTAGTTTTGTAGCTTGCTAATTTTGGCATTAACATAAACATTTTTCTATTTATTCCGAAAATTCACTAAATTCTTTGCTCAGTTTTGGCGTATAATTCGCCTTATTTATTTGTCTATTTTCAACTGCTTTGAAGTTGTAGATCGTAAAAATGAACGCATCGTAATAGTTGAGTTGCACAAGACGGGAATGTAAACGGCCGATAATGTCAAAATCGACTGGTTTCGTTCCAGCAAGTGTTTGCAATGCCGCGGATAGTTAAAAGAGACTGGAAATATTGAGGACCGCCTTCGAAAAGGTCGCTTAACCACATTGCTTACTCATGAAAAGATATGAGTTGTCAGTTGCGAACGAAGTCCCGTAGTGTTCGATGCTTAAAATGGATCGAGAATCTCGAGATTAACCAGTGGAGTACACGAAACACACTGTCAAAAATTAGCTAAGGCTGGGCAATTACAGGATCGCACGGCTTCACTTTCTTGACATAAAGAAGAAAGAAGAACGGCTTCTAAAGGTTCACGAAATGGTTGGTCTAATACCTGGGTGCTCATCTGTTGGAGGTGTTTTGATAGCTGAAAAGATATGCACAGTTCAACAACTCCACAATCGCCAGAATCGACGTCAAGTCTTCAAGATGGGTCAACAGAAGTCTATAGCAGTGAACCGTGGGCCGCAATCATTTACTGGCCTCTTTGACGGGCTAACATTTGGCCCGCTCAGCGATTGTTTTCTGTCAAGAGCTATTTCCAGGCCCTCGAGGCAAAGACCTTTGACCGTCGAACTTGCCCGATCTCGACAAAATGGTTAATACGTGCGGCTCATACTGTAGGAAAAAGCTTTGGCTACTAGTTGCGCTACCATAGACGCCTTTAAAACGGCATTGACACACGGCTGGGACGGAAATACGGTGGAAACTTGTACAAGTACCGTTAAGAATTGTCGCAATCTACTTCATAAATGAACGAAGGCTAAAGGAAATAGTTTTTGAGAGTGTTTTATGAGCTTTGTTGCTTATTATTGAAGTTTTTGATTCAATGAATGTAATTAGCTTTTTAATAAAATGAGTTGGGGGCGCCGTGGACGTGTGGTTGCAAGATTTGTCGCATTGCACGTGGAGCCGAGCTCCACCCCAAACTCTCTCCGGCAGTCAAGAACAACGCTCTATAGAACACCAAGTCAGGCTATCAAAGCGACTGCAAGGAGGCTCGCTCAACCACTAGTCAGTGACATTCAAGAGAGGACGATTAAACGAGTTAGGTGTTAGATTACTGGAATACGCATAGTGAAAAAAAAAACACTGTGAAGACTGATCAGTTTACAAAAATAAAGCGAAATGAATAGAATGAATTCATTTCGTTATGCGGCATATTATTCCACCCATTTACACGATCCGTCAACACAATTTTTATTGCGCAGATCGCAGTACTCTCAGCATCCCAACATTCCATTCGTTTTTGGTCATCTTCTTGTACGATGTCGAATATTGGACTAGCATAATTCTTGCAGTCTCGAGGTCAGCCTACCTGTGGCGCTCTATAGGGAGTTTTACCGACTGCCGGAGAATGGGGGAAAGGGGTGAGTTCAGCTGCACGCGTTCCGCGATCAGCATTATAGCCACTGGGACACGGCAGCTCATAGAGTAATTTTACTGTTGAAATATTCTAATTAGTCGATAATTCTCGCACCTGTGGACGTTCTCGTTTTCTAGTGTAGATAATTCATCAATATACATATGTCATTCAATCATCATTTGTGCACGTAAGCACTACAAGGGTGTAATGGATAGACAAAACCACGAGCTGACCTTGACATAGTCCATAGAAGTAGAAAGTTATGCTCAAAAGTAATGAATCTCAATTGATCTAAGGCAACAAAATCATTGTTTCCATGTATCCGAAAACGTATCCACTTGGACACAGATATTATTTAAGGCAGTGCTCGGAGGAAAAAAAAAACTTTTTTCTCAAACATTAAATGATTATTCGAAATTTCAATTTTCGGCCATTTATTTTTCACACTTAGCTTACTATTTCGCTCATTTGATGGCTGTGGATGGCTCCCGTTAAATGAAATTATGCGCAAACTCTTCAAATTTGAAGTTAAACATGTTTTTTTTCAAAAGTAGAGCAATGTGGTATAGATACTGAGATTGAAATACGCAATGTACTATGATAGCAAAAGCAACAGAATATGAGCTTGAGATCCCTCCCGTTCATAAACCACGAGAAAAAATGATATTGTCTGAATATTCCATAACGTTATCCTCCTTATCTTTATTCTCATGTCTTTGTTTCAAAGGGACTTGCAGCGCGGATGGTTGAGGTGCTTTACAATATACAGTGGAACCCTACCTCGGCTTAATACCACGTCTTGCCTCCTTCAGATGTTTCTCGGTATAGAAAACACGTGCTATGAGTAACCTGGAACTATGAGTAACCAGTAGATATTATAGAATTCGGCAATTGTAACACTGTTTATTTTTCGGAAAAATCGTCTCATTGCAGTGTAGTAGGGTAAATGAGATTGAGTCTCACATATACTGCGCATTGCCTTTCCGTAGGGTACACGGCGGCTGTGGATCGATAGAGCATGCAGGCGCTTTCGCATATAGATTGCAATTTTTTGTTGTTGAATTCAGGATTTCCCCGCTTTGAATAGGCCTAAGATAAAACGTATAACTCTGGCATTAAAAGATCTTCCCTACATGTTAATGTTTACAGCGCTTCGACTTAGGCTGATTGGCCTAGGCTTAGACTTAGACTTGAAAGGGGACTTAGAAAGTAATATGGATGGAGTATGCAAAGTCTTAGGCTTTAAACGACAGCAGAAAGTTTTCGTTCTAGAATGCGAGCACAAGAAATCTAGAAATGCCTGCGAAACGGTGAACCAGTACTCAAAGAAATAACGAAAATCCGCACGATAACGCGCGATGCTTGTTAAACACAACATTATTTCCCACGCTATGGCGCTGTAAGGAAGACTTTCTAGAATAAGTGCATTTCCAAACTCTCCGAGACTTGATTCGTATTTCTAGCTGATAATAAGTTAGATAAAATGTTTTGTGCAGCGAATGATAACCACGATAATGTTGAAAGCGCGCAGCCGGTGGGAAATTCAGTTTCATTGCGAACTCTATAGAATTATGACGAAACTTTTCAAAAAAAAGTACTTATCTAAATCACCGAGATATACGCTATCTGAAGATTACGAGAAGTATGAAAATAAGTAACTGTACAGCAAAATATTGCCGTGGTAGTGGTAAACGCGCACGACGCGTGTGAAACAGAATATCAACTTGAATGCTGCAGCACTACAAAAAATGCCTCTTGAAGAAACGAATGCATACACCTATTCCCTGAGACATATGCTTTTAACTGATTACCGATACTCTTATAAAAAGTCCTTGTTCTGCAAAAGAGGCCCTTTCTTCCTTCTGTCCTGATGACGGAAAAGAACCGATAAAGATTAAGGACTAAGGAGCCTGGCTTTAGTGCAAGTTACACGGATGAGTAGATGTATATCTGTAAAATACAATGAGATGAAACGTTGTTTTTGAAGCCGTTGTTTCCATAGTCCCAAATAAGTCTGAGGGAGGCCAGCACGTGGGATCAAGCCGACGTAGGGTTTCAGGTCTATCGCAAAGCACCTCAAACAACTGCGTTACACGGCCCTTTAAAGACAAAGGCATGAGGATAAAGATAAGGTGGATAAGGAATGAAATATTGAGGCGGTTTCATTGCTTACCATGAGCAATCCACGAGCAAAACTTACTTAATATTAGGTTGGAAAGGAAGTTAGGGGCACTTGTAGAAAATTACAATATGTATCAATTTGATCAAAATCAATGTAGCTATTTTGCAAAATATAAGTAAGCGTTTCCTAGCATTTTCTGCCACTTGTCCGCCAAGTTTCAAATTCTGCCAAAGTCGACAATTGTTTCGACGTGGAGTCACAAAAAGTCTTTACCTGCTTTCGTCAACTTCATCGAATGATTCAATTAGACATTCTAAATGAGGTTTACCGCCGAGATCAAAATCTCCAACATCGACTGCAGCTCGCTGTAAAAGACCCTTTCGCTTGCTTTGAAAGCTGACTTCCATCAAATCTTTTTGAAAGAAAAATCAAGAATTTTTCTTACGTTTTCGTCTTCTTTGAAATCCATTATTTTGGTTTCCTTCAACTGGTTTTGAATTGGCTGATGGTGCACCGCTAAGTAAGGAATTTCACCTGACAATAGCCTTATATACAGTGTGGCTGTTATTGATACTGATTTTCCCTTGATCATATTTTGTCTTCTCCAAGCTTTCCATCCTGCAGTAGCAATATCATTTACCAGCTAACACAAAGCGTGCAAGTGAAAGGAGCAATACCAATGAATTATCGGTACTTCTCCGTCATCACGACCCTGTTTTGAAGATTGCGGCAAAAACGTATTTCTTGCTTTTGTGAACGATTTTAAAAGTCCTTCTATAACTCAAATCAAGTGAATTTGAATGGTGTAATTTATTTTTCAAATATCTTGTTCCTAAGGATGTAACACGAAATAATATTTTTTTTCACATTTGAGCATTTCTCACCAGATAGAACCTGTTCTTACAATCAGATTTTAATCGTTAAATAAAGAAAATCTTATCAATTTCTAGCGTATCTTTGGTTTTTGGGAGGATATTTTATGCAGCTCTGTAACGCTCAAAAGAACGTTGGGTTTTACACATCCGAGTTATTACCGTTACCGCACCCTTTTGAAAGCAAGCTGTTTTCTTAATTTTTTTGAGTGGCTCTGTAGCTTAAACGATAGCTCAAATCCAGACGACGATCACACATCCCGACTATGATATCAATATGGGTAAACGACCCGAATGAAGGCGGAGGAGGAGGAAGGCACAGCGAAATTTTAGTCACTTAAGCATTTTTAGCAATCTCGTGTTTTATCATCTTTTTAACGATTGAACTTCTAAAGTATGCCTTTCTACACTATGCATATCTGAAACACAGTTCTCACAACTTAGGCTTTTCATTGCATTTCTGACCGATCAGTGCTCGCTATCGTCTGCTTATACATTTAGGTCTACAACACCTAATGCTTGGTCTACAAAACTATTTTGAGAAGATTAATAGGACTCTAACTGCTGGATTAACTGGTAGCAACACACATCGTAGAGCGTTGAAACAGTGTCTCTGCTTGCGGTCCTCCAGACTTAACTATTCTTAATGAGGCGAATATTGACAAACTAATGCCAGCTGCTATGTGAAGCATAGACAACTCAGATTATGGTCAGTAGCTCACTTTAGGAAGCTCATACCGTTGAGACGGTGACCAGCTCATTAAGCAAGAACGTTTCCACGCAAACGTGCTGTTTTCCGACGTTCGTGATTTCGTCACTGTGACCAAGAAAAAAAAAGAGTAATTATAGACATAGTAATACTGTAAAGGTGGTAAACAGAATAGGGAAAATAATCGAGTTCGACTATCATATGGTCAAAATTCTCCTCAATCGACGCAAGTTTTTAACAGTTTTATGGCATGGCTTTAGTTGTATGTTTGTTTTTGAATGATTTTTAACAAGCTACTCAGGAAACTGTGGTTTTCATGATAAAAGAAAAAGAGTGTCCACAAAAATACAAGCAGCCACTGCTGTCTGATGTTGCTGCTTCACTGAAAATCATCGGATTGATACCACATCCACCTGGGAGTAAGAGCGATGAGCACGTAAGTCTGGATTCTGTATAGAAACGAGTGACCCCTACATTTTTGCTCATTTGTGCTTCTCAGCTAAACATTAAGTGCTCAGTTAACTTATTATCAAAAGACTAACAATAGGTATCAATTCAAAATCTCGGCAAAAATCCACTGCAGTTTGTTGTGCTCTGAATCCGGTAAATACAAATGGCTTCTATTTCGGGTCGCTAGCCATGCATTATTGGCAAGCAACCGTGTCCCACTCGAAAAAATCTGTGCCACGTTTACAGTAATCAATGGATATTAGCGGATCTCTATTCAAGCTCAACTTATGCTATGGAATGCTTATTAATGATCTAATGAAAGAGCTGTGTACGAGAAATGCGTGCTTTTAAAACACAAATCCTCTGTTTTGCTACAGCAGTATAATAAGACCGTTCTGCTCTCAGTTCTCTAATAAAGAAACTCTTACTATCATCATGGTAGAAATTTTTGCCCACCTTTCCTACTTTTGCAGCAAGCTGCTCCCTTTCTTCAGAACACTGCTGCAAATGAAGTGACTGATCGGCGAACTGATTTTCGGCCATCTAGAATAAAAAAATGTAAACGTTCCACAAACTGTAATCTATGGGTTAGAATAGTCTTGTAGATTACACGCACTAAATAACTCTCAGGTAAACTGGATCTATCACTGATAGCCTACTAGACCATACCCATTTGAGGTGAGCTTCAATAATTATATCGAAGTGAAAGTGGTAGCAAATAGGTAACCTCGATGGTGCAGTGGTATTATGCAGTTCCTATATGGGTGAAAAGTGAGTTGAACTCTCCCTTGACGTCCGTTCTGCATATCACTCAACACTCTCATGAGACGTTCTTTGGAATTTTTACTAATAATCTCTAACCTTCCTGCGTCTTTCACTTTCGCTTAGCATTGCTTGCACGTTCATAACATCTGTTTCACACGCTGCTAATTCAGCCTTAAGCTGTGTCCTTCCCTTATCACTCTAAACGACAACGATTAAGTGGACAACTGCATAGAATTTCGTAAGGTTGAAGGAACTTACCGCTGCTTTCGATCTCTTAAGCATATCCATCTGTTCCTCTAACTCTTCTATTTGCTTCTGTTATTTTACTCATAATGCTTCGCAACGCTCATCAGCTTCACGTATGATCTCCGTAAGTTGTTTCTAAGGGAAAAAAGCAGCAGTAATATGAGACTGCCATGATCAATATGAGATTATATTATTGTGCAACAATAGATATTCGAAAGCGTTGTAGTCCAACTCCATGAGTGGATACTACGCAATACTTGGTAGATTCCGAAATAAACGATATGGGATAGATAAAAGTGCATGTACTGATGAATTTTTGAGGTATTCTAGGAGCGAAATCAAACTGAACTACCCCATCTTTGACATTTTTATCAGAAATCGAGTGTCAGTACAGTGAGGCAGCGGGCGACGCGCACTTTGGACCTTCTACTTCTACTTGTTAGCGTTACGGGCACACATCGCTCTGTTCTGAGTCTAAATGAACCCGATTATAAATACTTCTTTGAAACGAATGAAAAAGAAAAACTGACTAATGCGTAACTTATGTGCCATCACTACTTCCTATTGGGAGCGTACAAATAGAAATGAACCACACTAACGATTTGTATTGATAGAAGGGTAAGTGACAATCAAGCATGAATATATCAGATCATGTGCTGACATTTGAGACTACCCCATAGCAATTGAATCAAACGGTCTACTATGTCAAAGGAAACTGTGAGGTAAATAAGCAATAGATAAGAAATCTGTTTGCATCTTCGACGTTGCGGAGACATATCAAAGCACTAATTTTTATCATTCCGATTCGTTTCGACTGTTTTCTCAATTCCACGCTCAAGATTCAGTATAGCTAATAACTATTTCTTGAGCCATACATGCGGTTTGTTATGGGCATTTGTACAGCCCAATACACTTTCTTCGGCCTTGGCAGCCTCATCAGATGGACAGGCGCTTCGGCTTTAGCCAATTCTCTAAGGAGAACACTTACCCCTAACATAAAGAAGGGGCAGACGTACTGTTTACACGTTTCATTGAATGAAAATATCATTGAATGATAAGTGTTGTGTACACTCGATTGTTCTTGGCTCTTATCACTGAATTCACCATAAGCGTATCGGGCTACACAAGTGCCCAAAACAGACCACTTGCGTGGCTTAGAAAATGATTAACAAGCTTATTAAGTTATGAGCGTGGTTTTAAGAAACCACTCGAAACGAAAGGAATGATATACATAACGATACCAGACAAGGGCAATCGAGAGCAAACAGTGCAAATCGGTGATATTTCCACTTCACGGAACCTGTAAATAGCACGTTTGCACCTTCTCTATGGAGGCAGATGAGTCTCTTTGGAGAAGATTGCCTATAGACGAAAAGCCTGCGCAACTGACGAGCGTGCCAAGGACGAAACACGTGTATTAGGCTGTATAGGTGACCATGCCGGACCACGTGCATGCTCAAAAAATAATTATCAGGCACAGCATTTTTTTCAACTATGCTATTTTGAAATCTTTCAAAAGTTGAGGTTTTAAATCCATTTAATGACCAGTAAAAGTTTCGCCAACAAAATTCCGTAATGGTTTTCAGCGTTTTTGATACCTCGCCTTCTCAATTCACAGCTTTAGTTCCAAATTTTTGCAGCAGATACCTGGGCACATCACATGGTAAGCACACAGCTTGTGGCACTATGAGTAGCAAAGCCAACCTTTAAGGCATTCCTTCCAATTATTTTCATTCTTTTATCAAGTCGAGATCTTGGCTATTTTGTTAACCGAAGGTGTATTTTCAATTGTTCTATAATTAGTTGTCTCCCTCGGAAAACTCATGGGCGGTGAATGTAGGTTTGTGGGACTTGACCGTCTTAGGTTCCTATGACAGTCCACCAACTTGCTCAAATTGTCTACGTTAAGGTACAACTAAGAGATACTCCTTCAACCCGATAGGTCGTAAATCTCTATAATCAGTAGTGATCTTCAAGAGGATGCATCAACTCGTTCGGGACGGCGTGTACTTGTGCTGGTACACGATTATTTCAAGGTACAAGATTTTTCCCTAGACTTTTTGGAAATGTTTGAAAATTCATATCGTGGCGATTTGAATGATATGTTTGATTTCTCAAAGCTCTTCTTATTATGCGGTACCAATATAAATATTATTATGCTTCACTAGCACATCTAGTAGACGCACCTATTGGCTTATTGTAGTAAGCCTCATCAGTAGCACTTGCCTTTCGGTTCGGACAATCCCTTGAATATAAGGCAATCAACGCCACACCTCTTATACTGGATGCACTGTGATTTTATGCGTATGTCTAAAGGTAAAAACACTCATGCCTTCTAACAATCTTTGCTTCTCAGTGGAAAATGGCACCCTTTGAAAATAAACAAATTTTCAACTCTTTTTGCACAAACTTCTCATTTACTTTCAGGAAATGAACCGTATTATCCTACTTATCCTTCGTCAATCATAAATGAACTGCAACACTATTCTATCTCGATGGACGGATAAGAGATAAGCAAACGAGATATTTCAGGTGTTATCAGTTTACAAGAAACGATTGCAATTCGAGCAAAGGGACGGATGATGTTATAAAATGCTATGAGCTTGTTATTACAGAGAGAAGCCTATGAGAAGACCTACAAAATGCACAAGGAACTCTTGTCTAGTTTGCAGTTAGAAAAAGCGTACGTCAAGTCAGAAAAAACTTTATTACGTGAAACTAATGCTTGTTGGGCTGAAGAGATAGAAAGATGACGAAAAGTCTTGATAACGAATGAGCAGAAACAGTGAACGCACCTTTAGCTCATTCTTAATTATTCTCCTGTGTTACATACCTTTAGTGTGATTGCAATGAGGCAGCGCGCGGCACTAATTTGAGGCTTTCTTCAGTGCCTCTCAGCGTTACGGGCACACATCGCTCTGCTTCGAGTCTAAGTGAGCCTCAATTACGAATGGCTTGTGTCAAAGCGATTGCAAAAAAAATTAACTGGTGTATTACTCAAGCGGAAACTCGTAAAAGGTGTCTGTAGAAATTAATCGAAGATCAATACCAAGCCACGAAAGAAGCTCAGTGGCCTCGACAACCACGGGGTTAGCGCTGCGGCATAAGTGACCAAGTGTGGAGATCTGGCGCTTCACAAGAACCCTGCGATCAAGGATAGCACCTTGAGCTGACAACTCTCAAACATTTCTTCCTGAGAAAATTGATTCTCTAAACCTTTCAAAACAATAACGGACACATTCCACAATATGATTCTCTTCATTTCACGAATGTATTTGTAATCCGTTTACTGCTCAATAGCAGTCTGAAAAGAATATTCTGATTCGAAGATCAGGAAACCATTAGTTGGTTTATAGTATGAATTTACTCCGAGCTGAACTGTTCCATTTGATCACATTTCTGTGCATGCCCACGCCCTCCCCATTGACCCATTCCCGACTGCACTCCACATTTTTTTTGTGTCAGCTCAGTGGAATGCAACAATTCATCGCTAGTAGTCTCTGTGCTTTTTGAAATTTCAGTTGTTCTACTGACTTGCCTCGGGCCTTCAGGTTGTTAATAGAAAGCTCCGTTAATCTGGCGCACCGTTTCAATAGCATTTTCGCCAACGCGCCTATTTGTACGTGAGTAGCAATGAATTTGGTCTCAGGGCAGGTTCATTCTAAGACATCTACAGGCAAGTTCTACAGCAAAATGTTCGCAAGAAAAAGCGCAATTGAACGTTTCCAAAATCAAGCAATCTTAATTACTTGTGGTTAATAAATTTGGTGCTTATTGCTAAAGTGCCAGAACTTATGGAACGACCTGCACCGATAGCGAAAAGGCAGATGAGTCGGATGAGATTTATCAACACTGGCATCAAACTGCACAGAGGTCTTTGCTAGGTTACGTCTGTGAATGTTCTTATAATGTTATCATAACAGTTTTCTGTTAACACAAGTGTAAACGATTCAAACAGTATGCTTGATTTCTAAAAAAGGTTTCCAATCAGAGTTGGAAGAGCGAAAAAGGAATAAATATGACAGTAATAGACTCAGTAGAACGTTCATTCGGCAATATGAGAAAAAACTAAGAGCATAAGAGCATAAAACAAAATTTTTTACAAAAGGGGAGAAAAAGTTCGAATCAAATAACGAAACGTGCTAGAATGCGCGGCACTTAACGTTGTTTTTGCTGTTACAACGCATTAAAAAGGCGTTTTTCGCAAAGATTGGGAGCATTGAGATTTGGTCCAATGGCCACAAAAGGCTTCAAAATAACGTAAAAATCCTTGTCCACAATAGGCTGAAAAATTGATTGCGACCACGAAAAGGTATCGAAAAAATTGAATGTTGACAATCATGTGATTATGTGATCTAAAAGTATATCACATAGTAAACAATAATACACA
This sequence comes from Parelaphostrongylus tenuis, assembly GCA_019055375.1. Taxonomy (NCBI): domain Eukaryota; kingdom Metazoa; phylum Nematoda; class Chromadorea; order Rhabditida; family Metastrongylidae; genus Parelaphostrongylus; species Parelaphostrongylus tenuis. The sequence continues at coordinate 81,255 of JAHQIW010004709.1, forward strand.
CACGTACACCAAAAATAAGCAGGCTAATTTCAATTTGATGCCCTCACGTAAAGAATTAGTACTTAAGTCTACTGATAACCTATTTCAAATAGAACTCAATAAAATTCAGTGACTTACTTTTGCTTCGCCTCTTTTGCAACAGTCGTCGTTCTGTCGGCCAACTTCTATGATTCGTTGCGGTCATCGACTAATCCACCGACATCTCGAATTTGGTAGGGCCCGATGTTGCTCTGGAAAGATTCGTGTAAGAGATAAATGCTGACAGCAGTTTGGTTGTGTGACTGAAAAGCATATTATCTAGTGAGAGTATACAAAAGGTTGAAGGATAAAGCTCTCGCGTTAATCAATGAGGGATGTGCCATGCATCCGCCTTTGATTTTTGGATTTCGTTTGAGGTGACTGAATGCATATATGGCCTTTACAATGACTGACAGTACTCTCCCGCTGAATCGAGGCAATGCTGCTTATCCTCTCAGACAAGTCTAGTACCAATTTTCAGACCGCAGAGGGATGAATGGCTTGTTAAGAAGTAAGCGCGAGGTCGAATGACCGACCTTGTGTGGGATGCAGAGCACCTCCAACCACTGCGCACATGTTTTCAGTGAGAATATGTATATATAGAAAATTTTTTGTACTAGCCGCTATCTCCAACCTGCTTCAGTTCTTTAAAAAAAGTTGATTTTGCCTTTTTTCAATGTGTTAATAGTCATTCGACTGCTTAAATCACGAAAGTCTTGATGAGGTACTCTGTTTTGAAATTGCGCTGTTCTTACCATGTAAACCTTTTGCTTTTCTTACCTAAAATTGAATTTTGTTTCACACTCATGCATCTCTCACTAAACAAAACTTTTTCTTCAAATTTTCAATAACCTTTCGATCGCGCAAATTCCGGGGATTTCAAATATTACCTTGGCTCTCACGAGAGAATTCCTATTGGGCCGAAACAGTCAAAAGATCATAGTCAAAAGAACATGATTTAACATGAACTTTCTGCCGGTGGAAAGCTCCGCCCATAGAAAAATCTTCAAGTGTGACACATAACTTTATTTTTGCAGCCGCTGCGCATTAAGAAGAGTAATTCCAGAACTGAAGCACAGAGGGAAATTCCTAAAAACCAAGCTTTCAGATTACCGCCAAAATTTTAGCAGAAGCAGAAAAAAGAGCTTTTGTCAGGGGATCAAAATAGAAGGCAGTTGACGGAATCGCTCCGAGTTTACGACAGTCTTTTTTGACCTCTATTTCGAGTGCTTTGTTAAGACTACGCTCAAATTTTAACAGATTCTCTCATTATTATTTGAGCCAACTTGTCATGAGGTCTGGTAGGTGCTCTTGTCCAGCCCGATACACGTGTCTCGTCCTTACAGACTCGTCAGTCGGGCAGAACCTGTCGTCTTTCGATCTTTTTATAGTCAGTTCTCTCTGAAGCCCTACTCTAAACTAACTAAACCCGACTGTAAGGAAAAAACACGTGTATCGGGCTGTACAAAAGCCTTTACCAGACCACATGACAAGCTAGCTCAAATAGTAATGGAAAATTTTACTGAAATTTGAGCGTGGTCTTAACAAAACACTCGAAATATGGGTATAATATTTTAAAAATACCAGCCAAAGAGCAATTGGGTTTACAACGCACTGTGTTATGTAAAAATTTCACTTGGCAAAGAGTGTAAAGCATTCGTCTTTGATAATTCTCTATAGGGGAGTAGGGCTCCCGAGAGAACGGACTATAAAGAGGTCGAAAGACGACGGATTCCGCTCGACTGACGAGTCTGTAAGGACAAAACACGTGTACCGGGCTGTACAAAAGCCTTTACCAGAGTACATGACAAGTTAGCTCAAATAGTAATGAAGTGATTTACTGGAATTTGAGCGTGGTCTTAACAAAACACTCCAAATATGGGTATAATATGATAAAAATACCAGCCAAAGAGCAATTAAGTGTACAACACTCTGTGCTAGGTGAAAATTTAACCTGAGATAGAGTGTAAAACGTTCGTCTTTGATAACTCTCTATAGGGAGAGCAGGGCTCCCGAGAGAACTGACTATAAAGAGATCGAAAGACGACGGGTTCCACCCGATTGACGAGTCTGTAAGCACGAAACACGTGTATCGGGATGCACAAGAGCCCCTACCAGACCACATGACATGTTGGATAATCAATAATGAAGCGTCTTTTTTGACTGTTACAGCGCGATATGAAGTTATTTTCAAAATTGAGTACATCTTTGAAGTTGCTGGGATTTGTGTTTTCGAACGATTATTAGGAGATTCGCCCGAAGATTTTGTCCATTAAAAAATCCTTAGATGTTAAACAGATTATTGTTTTCACTGGTATAGCGCAACAAGCAAAGAATTTTGAAAACAAACTATAACATTGAGATTCCTGTGACTTGACCTATCGAATAACCTCTAAAATCGTAGAAAAAAGCGAAAAAACTCTTTGCTCACATGGTGCTCTAACAGGATGGAAGTGACGAAAATGAACTAAAATCATAAGCAGATCTCAGATTAATGCAGTTACGTAAGTATGATAAAACATAATTCTATCGAAGACTTATTTATGACGGCAACGTAATCATATAAAAAATAACTCATGCTTGTCAGTGCCGTAAAGGTGTCAAACAGACACTCAAAAGAGCAGCGAACTCTAAGAGGCCGCTCGTGACTACGAATGATCGCGATTAGAGCGCGATTGCGCAGCGCAAGGAACTCATAAGTGTTAGTGGAAATGTTTCTCTTGAACATGCAAAAATACAGTCTTTACATTTTAGTTCTGCTTTCCTCATATCTTATTCGAGTCCTAGAAATAGCAGTTTGGAGTAAAAATCGGAAGCCAATGAACAGCGCTCAAGAACGAAGTGAATTCAGGAAGCCATGCCAGGTCATGAACGAAGAGGCATTCGTTGCAGCAGATACACACTAGGCCTGGCCTCTTTTCAACTGCGCTGGCTCGCGTCCATAAAAACTATTCACGCCGCCCCGATTGAGTTAAGTCTTAAAACTAAGTGCACTTCGAGTAAGCAGTAAGACTTAATTGCTCATATTTAACGTCTACTTTTTGGGTCCCATCTGCATTGCTTACTAACCTCTTCGGCAGCAGATCGATCTCATAACGCAATGAGGCTGCGAGCAATTTTCGTTATCTAATGATGGTTTTTTTTGCTGTGATGCTTTGTAATTTTTTTACATGGTCATATGCTCTTCACGCATATATAATTATTATGTACGGTGAAAGAGTGCATACGGTGCAGTGGTTAGGGGAGCTCTGTGTCGCACACAAGGTTGATAATTGGAATCGCGCTCATGGCTCACCAAGCCAACCATCCATCCATTCGGTGTCGGTAAATTGATACTGGATTGGTCGCAGAATTGTCTGGGAAAATGAGCAGCACCGATTCGATGCAGCGGAAGGCCGCCCACGAATCATCATAAAGGCCATATATGCATTCAATCATCTCAGACGAAGTTATGAATTGAAGACAAATTCATGAATTCGTGAGACAATCAAAGTGAGAGAGAGGTAGTTTGTGGTTGAAACCTTAATCTAAATCTTTTTCGGAGTCCTGTTTTTTCACATGGCTGTCTTTCGTCCAGTGTTCTGTCCGTATTATTTAGGATAACTTGAGTGAAAAGTTTATAGTCAGCGGGCAGCAAGTAGGTTGGGCGACAATTGCCTATCTTGTAAAGGTCTACCTTTTCAAACAACAAAGCGGTCTTTCTGGCTTTCCTTTGATTGGGAACCTTGCATTCTGAGAGAAAGCGAGTAAAGAGCCGAGTCAGGGTGTTGATGAGAGGTGGCGGCAGGTTCTTCAAGTGTTCTGATCTAATCCTGTCTGGTACCGGGTGTTGTTCGTTCTTTACCGACGTTATAGCATGTGAAATATCGGAAGGGAGGACCGGTGGAGCAACATATTCATCCTCTTTCAATGTATATGGCGGTGAGAGGACATGGCTAGCGAAGAGGTCCAAGTAGTACAGGTGGTTGAATTTCTCTATTGCCCTTCTGGAAGCTGTAAGTGTCCTGTTAGGGCATCGGAGTGCAGTCATCTTGGCCTTTTGCAAATGCACTTCCCAGCTTCTGCAGCTTCTGTCACAACTGCTGTTCGTCTCTCTTTGAAGTCTTCTTTCATCGCTTTTATGCAGCGTTTCGCAAGTTCGGGGGTAAGGTTTCGGTTGCTTGTAGCTCGTGCAATTCCACGCTGACTTATCAGCTCGGGTGCCTGCGGTGACAAGAGTCTTTTCGTGAGTTCAGGACTCTAGGCTTTCATGGCGCTAACGTGAAGATGTTCAAGAGGTTAGTCGTACTCTTCATCGATGTTGGCGTCAACGCTATCTTCCTTGGACCGACTAATGACTTGATCGCGTTTCAACTTATAGCAGTTTTGAAATTTTATTTTCAAAAGTAGCGGCTTTCTCCCTTTTCAGCAAAAAGCGGAACGCTGCTCCGAGAAGGCGGTGGTTTGGTTTCATGTAAAACTTAGAAGCAACAACGGCATATCTTAGGCAGAACTTTCAACTCACTGAGATGTGGTCTACTTCATTATGATACTCTCCATTAGAAGAATTTCACGTTCACCGCGGAGAGTGAGGCTTCTGTAAATGTGAGTTGCCATGGATGATTTTAGTTGTCATGGCAAACTGAGATAACCTCTCACCGTGTTCATCCCATAGTCCGTATGCCCCAATGTGACGTTCTTCTGACGTTCTCCAACTCCAATTTCAACTCAATCTCCAATTTCAGCTCAAAAATCTCAACAATGATGTTGCAGTGCATGGTATTCTCAAGAGAGCTTTTTCAGGTCCATATAGAACGCTTCGATTTCGTCTTCGTCGTAGCTTGATGTTGGTACGTTAGCAGCGAAGATGGTCAAAGTCGGCATTGATCCAAATCGTTTCAACTGCCACAGTCCGATACGGGTTGTTAGTTGCTCAAATAAACCGATCATACGGTGAAATTCGATTCGACGAAGACGTTATCACCGCTGACACCTTTGATATCTCATATTCCAAGAAACAGTTCTACTCCGGTGCCAACACCGTTAAAAGGATAGCGTCCTCTTGTCTCAGCTAGGCCAATGACGTCATATCTCATCCTTTTTGCTTGAATATGTAAATCTTCTATGGCGGATTCGTGAACAAGTGTGCTGCATTGTAGGTGCAGATCGTCGTTTTAATCCGTTTCGATTTTGGCAGCCTTTTTTGACCGGAGATTTTAGCAGCCCTTCCTACTCGCCCTACCCAGCGCTGCTGTGCAAGGGGTTCCTTAGGTATCAAGGGAATGAGGCCCATATTATTGCTATTTCTAGAGTTTTGATACCCAATGTACAACTTGCTAGGTTCTAAACGTCGGGACTGAGTACTTATGAGTAACGTGCCAGTCTTTCTCGGAAAAACATGGGGAGCTTATTCGTTGGAGGCGACTCCTAACCTCCTTCTGCATAATTGTCAGCCGCTTAATCACAGGCTTTCGGAAGATTCGACCGGTAGAAATAGGTGTTGTGAAATCGGCGCTGCAGAAGTAGGAAGCTCCTTCCCTGAATCCACCTGCGTCTCTGAAAAACACAAGGTTGCTTTTAGTTAGCTCATAATTCCGCTATCCACCATCTGGGAACGCGTTGCGTGCCCTCAGGGCTAACCGGGTGGGATCTCTCAAAAGGAGAGATTGTGGTGTCAAGCTCCATTTACAGTATATCCATAGGAACACTAAGACTAACCAGATCCAGCAACCACAACTGCTTCTCAAATTGTCATACTCGGGAAATGAGTGATGTCCTGCCTGCTCGCGGAATTCAAAGGAAAGTCCGCCTTTAATTTCCAACATATTCTTAGGAACAGCGCCAGAAGTGGCTCACAGTCACTGCGTATGATATGGAGTCACAATGTTAGCAGAATTAGTTAAACGGGATTCCATCGGCAACAAGCGAATTGAAAGCAAGATATTCTCATTCTTTTCACAATATACCAAAATCAGCTTACTTATCGACGTTATCTGGGCATTTACTTTATTCTTCATTCGTAGCTCTCTCTCGTAACTTTTGAACCCTTCAAGTACGATGAGAGTCATTTTGATATAAACACGCGAAGTCAAATCTCGCTCATGCACTGTAATGGCGGCTTCACGTCTCGTGGGAAGGCAGACAGAGATGCAGACATGCTTGCACAGATATTGGAGGCGTTGCATCTCTTGGAAAAGTAGCATCTCATGGGAAAGCGACGGCCCGATATCGCATGCCTATCAACGCTAGTCTCAAAGTTTATACGAGAAGCGCGTGTGACGCAGTTATTTGAGATCATCTGCTAAGACACATGGTCGATCAATCGATGGTCGACGGTCGATGGTTCGATCCTTTATTCAAGAATCGCCATGTCTTCCATTCCTTCGGATTAAGTGAACTGCTGGAAGACTTATCTGAAGGGAGATGGCTGCACTGATTCAACAAATCGTTTAACCACCGCGAGTCATTACATAAACCAAATATGCATTCAAGACCTCATACGAAGTAAAAATTTGGGACGAATGCACGGCGCATCCTCCAAAAATTGACTGACTTCGGGAGCTTTTTTGGTTCAATATCGTTCGATCATCGCGTTTGTCAAGAAAACTATGCTATCATCACTTCCCCATGGATATTACGACAATTTACTGCCTATCGTTTCAATCAGTTATACAACCTCTCTACACTCTTCTAGATCACTGACGTATCGCTGGTGAAGAAGTCGTGTACTGAACTCATTTTAACCCCTCTACCACTGTCCAACGAGATCATCTAATTAAATAAGAATACCATAGCATCAGGTTGGATTCTGACATCTATGACATTGCGAGAAAGCAATACATACATTCATTTGCACGAAAAGAAACCGATTACGTTTCTGAAAATAGTGATGTCATACAATTCGATTCAGTGTACTATCACCTGCTCACATTTCATTGATTCATTATTTGAATTCCTTCTGATATATCCGGTATCTGCGAAAATATTTCGAGTTTTGGTTTTTTTCCCCCACGCGGCACGGGATGGAAAAAACGATTCTCTTACTGGACAAGAACTTCTTGGAAGAGTGTTAGCAATCATTCGAGAATTTAAATCCCTAGCTGATGCTGCATTTTCAAAAACACCCTCTTATAGCGCTGCAAAATTCAAACTAAGATTAAGTTTCAGATCGGTAGCGCAACTGTACTATTAGCTCGCTGGAAACACAAAAAGCATGCTATCGTGCAAAGGAAATCTTGTAATATTAGAGCCATACATATTGTCTGGAGTTTCTTTCAATACGCCAAAATGTTCCTAGTCGAATGACAAAAATTGTACGTTACATGTGACACACCGGCGTATTTTTATCGATCTATTTCGACCCGCCGGACTGAATCACCAGCGACCACACCCCGACCGTAGATTAACCCATAAGTGAATGCACCGAAGAAGTGAAACTTGATCTCATTTACCTTGTTACACTAAAGTGAAGCAGTCTTTCTAGAAATTAAGCACAATGTTGGTATCGTGATAACTTACGTTATTGAACAATTAGTATTAATCTAGGAAGAGCTGTGTTTTGCGAGAAATATGCGCTTGTGAAATACAAATATTTTTCTATCGCTGGACCACTGTTGAAAGACTTTTTCAAAGAACGGCCACATACCGCGCTAGCCAGAGATCTGAGTTTTTGAATGATTACCAATGACAAAATGTGGCAATAACAACAAACAATCAAGCACAGTATCATACTGTAGCCTCGGCCGTGTAGTGTTAACACGCACACCGGTACAGATATAATATGAAGGATAATGAACATAATGTAAAGAGCAATAAATAATGAGTAGTAGGAAATACAACGCCGACGGCATGTGGCGGAGTGACTAGAGGTGCCCTGACTCGCACACAAGGTGAACGGCTTGGCCTCGCGCTTATGGCTTACCAAGCCATTTATCCCGCCAGCGTCGGCAACTTAATAACGGGGCTGGTCGCAGACAAACTCAAGAAGTATTATTCGCCAACTTGCTGTGGGAAGCATTAAAGGATGAGTTTTAGTTAGATTTTTATGCATTTATAGGTGTATTCAAAGCATTTCTCATTCAGAAAGCACCCGTAATCATAAAGGCGATCACCACGGAGCTGAAATGTGCTGTGTTTGCGTCATGTCGAAAACGAAGTAAAAGATCGCTTGAGCAAGGTTTGATATTTTATGGACGACAAGAAAATTACGTCATACATGTTACATAAATGCTCGCTTCATTTCTCAGTGTTTTTTTTATGAATAGAGACTAGACGAGATCGTTGAGAACAAAATCTTCTAACGCTTCTAAACCCGTTGAGTCTCACGTTTAGTTTTCAAACAGCAAACGGTGCGAACAAGCGGTGGGCTTAGCGTGCTACATTGTAGTCAAGATATCTTTATATCCGAGTCTGGTTTGCAGTTTTTCAGGTTTGCATCTCGCGATGTGCCAGTAAGAAGCGATTATACAGATAACTGAAAAATCTACTTTGTTTGCGTTAGAGTGATCTGCTGCAAAAGTCTCTGGCAGCATATATTTCAACAAATTACTTCATATCCCATTTTATACAGGTCGCTATCATTTTATTCGTTTTGAGGATCTCATTGCCTCTAGCATTTAATTCGTTTTCCATATAATAGTGAATCTTGAGTATATCGGCTCCTCACAAGCAAACGTGATGAACTGCTTGTTTGGAATTCTGTGATTTGGTACACTTTAGTTTCCTGTAAGTTTGTCGCTGCCTGCAAAACGAATGTGCAGCTGCAAACGTCCATTGTGTTTACGTTTGTCACATTTTATACTCCGAACTTTTTCCCATGTGGTGTAAGCAAGAAAATCTTTGTGCTGAATTTATTTTAGGCCATCATCTTGCCTACCCTCTTTTGTAAGCATGCCACCCTTGGTGTGCTACAATCTAACTCTTTATGTGAGCAGATTTTCTATGTAACCCTAAGCTTACTGTAGCGCTTTATCTCACAAACTCTGTTTTTGTGGTTCAAATATAAGCTTTCTTTAGACAGAAAGGGTTGTTGCCAGTTGACAGTCAGCAGTTACCATCAGTTAGCAGTGAGCGGTTGGCCGTTAGTTCTACTGTAACCCTACCATATTCAATCCCTCATCCGATTACTCTACTTCCAGTTTATCCACAGTAAACTGGTTTAATCTTACTGTGTTCCCCACCTACGGTATCAGGTTAGTGTCAATTGCAATTATCTCAACAGAGTGCAGAATCGATTCCAAACACGCTCATGATCATCTACCGCTCCCCATAAGCAGTAATACTAATTATTTTCACACAACTCGAGTTAAGTTTTCCCATCGATCGTGATTAGTACAAGAATCTCAGCAAGTTTCTCCCAGACAGTTTTCGAATTACTTTCTTGTCTTTGCTGAAATATCTGAAATAGCCACTTGTAAAAAAAGTGCACCTCTTTCACATAGGTACTAGCATTTTCTCGTTATAATTTTCAGTGTTTTCATCGTGCTCCGTCTCTCTGCCAGCATTAAGACTGTATTCTTCGAGGTATACATAATTCTCGATATCAGTGGATAACATGAGAGAGTGGAAAGGCTTCACTCTAAGAAAACCAGGACTTTAGCGTTAACAGTTCCCTATTAACTCACAATTCCACGAACCCGCTATTCCGTATGCATTTTTAACGGAGTCCTTAGAAGCCTTCTTCTACAAAATTAGGGTTGTCAAGGACCCTATAAAGCATTTGAATTTTGGTTATGCTCATCATTTTCCATATCAGTCATATCAAGTGGATTTCACTGATTCTGCAATTTAACTCTTTCAGCCAAATAGAAAAAGAGCACGGAAAAGAACACTCAAATCGAATGGCTTCTTCATTATAACATGCACACTGTAGGATGGCACAGACTGTATCACATCAACAGTGGCAACTGCCGAAAATTAATGCAGAATTACAATCAGGCTACACATTCCTCTGAAAAATATTAACGCCTCAGAAGTTAAAGTCGTTATTGAAAAGCTCATAAAGCCGAAATAAAGTAAAGTAACATTAATGCGAAAACACATTGCAGTAGACTGTTTCAATATAGAAAAGAGCAAGTATTAGTTACATCTCAAAAGAACTGAAAATCGGACATTTGTGAAAACAAGGAAGAGATTGCCGCAGCACTGCTTGTTTCATCCAAAAAAAAATACATTGTGTGATTACAAAACTAGCAGCATTTACATGAAGTGAAAACAACGATACAAAAGCTCTACATTAGGACAAGCACAGCAAAGCACCAATCAAGCACTGACATCAACTACTTAGTTAGAGTAATACTTTACCGGGATGTCCGACTGATTAACAGGGTGGAGAAAAAGTTTTGAGAAAATGCATGTAACTTTTTTGGGTGTCGGCCATTTTTTGTGTTTTCAGGCTTATTTGAAAGCCAGCTTTTCTTCGCGCTGATCAGTATATAATTTATCTACTTGTTTCGAGATGGAGTTAACAAGCGAGCAAATTATGCTATTGATGACAAATGAATGCCTGTTGGTTTCAAATTCAACGGTGGCAAGTGAACGCACCCATCTGGCTTGAGGCGAAGACAGTTGGTAAAGGTATAGTGTGAGTACTTTGACTATTACTTTTTTTTGTTCAGGTGTAATAGGTGCATAAATAAATGTTTTACAAGCATTTTCTCAGAACTTTTTCCTCGACCTATTAGTAGATTACACGTAAAAATGGAGCCAGATTATCTTGGAAAATATGAAAATTTTGATGCTTATTAGTTTTAGCATAACATTTCCCTAAGCTTGCTTTTCTACCACGTAGTCCTGCATGTCATACCTCTTTTACTACCACGATAGCGATGGTAAGCACTTATGACAATGCGTGGAAGTGTGGGCTTAGCGGACAGGAAATCAAGAACAATCGTGAGCGTGTCAAGTTGATACTTATTCACTATAGAAATCTATCTAACTTAGTCCGAGAAGAGCTGTCTATTGCATATCACAATTTGTGGAAAAATAATCATTACAGTTACTCCACGTATCACAAATGTTCGCTGTAGAAAGGCTAAGCGCTCACCAGAGTGTGAGTTCATGGTCTTTTCGCTAATGGAAAGTAAGATATAGACTATTGCTGTACGTGTGGCTATTTAGGCAAGCCAACAATTTTCAAACGAATCTCTTGGTATAATTTTAGACCACACTCAAATTTCAATATATCTCACAACTGTTATTTGAGCCAACATGTCATGTGATCTATTAATGGGCTCTTGTACAGCCCGATACACGTGCTTCGACATTGACAGTCTCGTCAGTTGGACAGAACCCTTGACCTTTTAGTCAATCTTTTCACGATACTTTATTCCCCACACCAAGCGTAGGCGACAACGAATAACTAACATGAGTTATAATGGAATTTGAGCATGGTCTTCAGAAAACCTTCGGAACGAACGGTATAATATATTTCACAATACCAATCAAGAACAACTGAGTGTAGAACACTGCCGAAATCCACCTCGAAAGGATTCACTAAAAGGCGAAGTTCTGTCCGACTGACGAGACTCTCAAGGACGAAACAAGAGTATCGGGCTGTACAAGAGCCCATCAACACACCACATGACATGTTGCCTCAAATAAGAGTAACGACTTATGCATAGAGGGATCAACCTATGAGATATGAATAAAATAAAAACACGAAAGAAAGATATCGATCACTTTCGCATGCACTTTGGCAGATTAATATTACTGTGTTTGGTGCTCAATGCCAACACTCAGGTATCGCTAAACAAACTCTGCCAAAAAATAGCAATCGTCGTGTATGTGTTCGCATAATGTCTCTATCCTCTTTTGAAAATTTACCTTCCCAAAAGAACCCGACTACGGTGATAATGTTTAGTATTCAATCAAATAAAGTGCGAATTATTTTGATGCAAAGCAAAATAGTTAGCATTTATTGCAAAGAACTTCACGAAAAAAAAATTTTTCTAAACCTATAAGAGAACCAGCAGTCTTCCATGTTTATAGAATTTCATGGACTGAAATCATCTGAGACTCTGTTGGCAGCCGTTATCTGACGCATAGAAGTAACTTTTAGTTCAGAAGAAAGACAACGCGGTGTGAGGGTTTGTTCCAATGGTGGAGTAGAATGAGTAAGCAATGGTTTCATTAAGCTAAAATACGGAAGAATAACGACGTCAAAAGAGAACACTTGGGCAGAGAAGAGATATCTATTTTTGAAACAAATCCTTATAAAAAGGCATTATAGGCATCACACTTCAAGTGTCATAGTTTCACAAGGCTTGTGCGCCTTAGCATAACGCGCTAACTGTATTGTATAGACTATATTCGCATGAAACCCCTCAGAACACTTTCTACACACCCGTTTTCTTTCTCACGATTTTTAGGGCTTCATTACTTATAACACAGTAATCAATGCAAGAACAAAAATTGAAGAAGATCACGACGAAGGCAGGACCAGAGAACTTGAACACTATCTGGATATATTTTTTTCTTACGTGCAAAAATCGATCATATCCAGAAAATCTTAATTGTGGTGAGCTGGATGGACGAAAAGAAGGTGCCAACAGCTCAACGAATACACCTGCTCTCTCCTCCAACCTCGGGATGATGGCTCTTCTACTGACTGATCGTGATAGAAAAAGAACGCATGCGGCGCAGTGGTAAGTGATGCTGTCCGTCGCACATAAGGTTCATGGTTCGATCACGCTCTCATGGCTCACCAAGCCATCCATCCCTCTGCGTTTGGTAAATTGGTACCGCACGGATGAAGGCTTGTCTGCGAGGATAGGCAGCTGGAACTCGACATAACGGAGGCCACCATGGGCTACTGTAAGCTCCTGATATGCATTCAATCACCACGAACTATTCAAAAAATTGAAATTTAATGTATGGCGCATCCTTCAGGGAGTTATCAACACAGAGAGCTTTGTCCATTATCCTTCTCACCGAGAAAAACGTTTGTCAATCCCATACACTTTGTTAAGAAGCATGTAACAGTCTGATCAGAGTCACTTTGCGGATTGCACTACATCACCAGTTCGATCCCCACCTAGACAATCCAAGCCTTTCGTACCTCAAGGTAATATACTGGTGCCAAACTTGCCTGGTGAATTCCGCTCAATCCAAAAAGCTAGTACTATCTACAGTGCAGGTTTGAGGATATTCCGACACCGCTATACTGAGGAATAATAAACTTGACCAACACTCGATGACGTCTCAAAAAGGAACAAACGCGTTTAAACGTATCTGAATGGAGTCGAATCATGAAGAAAAAATGTGCTTTTAAAATGGCATTAGCACTGTTTTATAGTTCCGTCGAACTCTTGTTCTCAAATACTGTAGCTAAAAAAAACTTTGTTGTCGCGAGTGTGTTTAGTAGGAGGACGTTTCCATTGCATTGACAAAAAGGACGACAAAGCCTTCGGAGTTGAACAATTCCTGGGGATGCGCCATGATTCGTACTCATCAAGCGTCGTTTGAAGTGAATGAATGCATTTCTAGCCAACACAGTGACTGCGATAGCCCATCGATGAATTCAGTCAATTTTATCCTAGCAGACAAGTCTCGCCTCACTCTGTATCGGCAACACGCGTTCTATTTAGAGCAGTAACTCCCGCTGATACAACTTTTGTCAGAAACTTTACTTCCCAACAAATTATCTTATGCTTCCGGATAAAATCACCTATAACAAGCCATTTTGACTTCCCAAACTCTTCTATAATATAAGTTCCGGCAGGTGTAAAATAGGTACATAATGCATATCCGTCAATTAATTTCCCTGAGAACATCCTTTAACCCTAGTTTGTTTCGGCCCATGATTTCACATGAGTGAGAAAACTTACTCGAAACTCATCCTGTGCAACCGATATTTAGTCCAATAAGTATAGCGTTTCAGAATACGATGACAATAATACACATTTTCACCGAGGGGGCCGAAAATGTTCGATAGGACGTTCAATATTCTCGAAGGTGCAAGGCGATGTCAATAGGAAGATATTTTGACCTTTCGTGAGGTCCGTTATGGGCACTTTTACAATGCAAGACAGGTTTCCAGACCCCAGGATATCAGGATTAATTGGATCGGAACTACGCGATTTTTTTTTCAAAAGGGGCACGATTTTGCACCCATGCTTATTCGGCATGATAATGTTACCGTTCACCTATTTTTCACTAATTTTGTCGAGAACTGAGCGAATTGAAAACTTTCGAAAAAACAGGAAAAGTTGAAATAGTGCTCGATGTGAATCTATTAACGCCACTGCGTTTGAACATATGCTAGGATTCTATAAGTACCGTGAGATTCTAAATCAGTGGCAGAACAGCGCCCCGACCAGAAAAAACCTCAGTAATGAGTTACCCTACGCTCTTAAAGATAGATCTGTTAGGAGATGTTGGAATCTGACGAGGTGCACAATACCATTACTAAGGCGACAAGTTCCTCCTGAGCAACCTCTATCCACTACAATTGTTATGGTTGAATTATTCCCCAGGTATCACTACTCGCATGCGAGGCTCCTGTCTCTTAAAGTCTGTGCACAGCTCACAAATCGTACAGGCTTGAATGAGGCATAACTATGACAGAGCAACTCTGAAAGTATTATGCTACAGTTTATCATCGAATGACAGCCTTTATTAAGATTTAACTAATGTTTATACGCACTACAAAGAACATTTCCAGGGTTTATTATCAACCGTTTTTTTCCAGCCCCATTACGTATCACATGGTCTGGTGAATACGCCCACGTAATCTTTTAGATGAAGGAAATCTACAAAAAATGGTTTGAAGATCAAATGAAGCTCTTGTCATTTAATCGTTTCTAGCGATGGTATTATGTTTCAAATATATCCCACTGATGTAGAATGATGTGCAAAATTCTTGCGTCCATGCGGGTTTAGAACCCGCACCTCACTCTTTCCGGGAACGCGTGTTTTATCCTTCACACTACTGGCGCCCATTTTCCACACCTGGAAGCTCAGCTGAAAGATAGATGCGCTGTAGCTTAAAAAGAGAGGTGGGCAAAATGAGCGTCAAAAGTGCAACGGATATAGCAGGTGATCCCGCAAAAAAATGAGCTTGCGGGCTCTAGGCCCACCTGACACAAAGTTTTGCACATCACCCTACATCAGAAAGGATTTAGTGGAAAAAAGCGCTATGCAAATGACAAATTTTTCCTTGCCAACTGTTTCATCTCACTTCTCACACATCCTTCAATTACTGGCCTGCCCATGATTTCTCTTGCATTTTCACACTTCTGATCTACATTATGGTCGAAAAAAGAGGCGCGTATTGACACAGCAAATAGAAGTGCTCATCGTCTCACACGACGTCGACGAACCGTTTCATGGTTCACTAAGCCTTCCATCCTTCCGGGGTCAGTGAATTTACCCGCTAGTCATTCTGAAAGCCAGATATGCATGCAATCAGCTCAAATGAAATTGAAAACTAAAGACAGGCTCATGCGCATCCCTCAGGAAATATTCAATGTCGAGGGTTCTCTCTTTTTATGGCCACCAATATGACCAGTGACGTGTAACTATTTCCTGGGCAAAGGTTAGATGTTTTCTTCCAAAAAGAATAGGGCTGGCATTTAACAAAGTTGGTAAAGTCACTTGTGAGTTGGCTGCATTAGCTAACTTTTCTCCGCAGAAACTGCGGACATTCCGACAGAGCAAGATCAGGGATATATGGTGGATGTGGTATGGTAGTCCAACCCTGTTTTTTCCAGAATGTGGCGAATCGACTTTGCGTTGTGAGGTGAGCGGTCAATACTTGAAATGCCCACTGACTAATTACACAGCATTTTGGCATTAACCCGATTTGAAATAGAAAAAAATTGAATAGAACTAATGCGAAGGAAATATAGGAAAGCCCAATAAATGTGACAACCAATATAACTCACTCTCTTTGCATTGAAGGTGTACCATTTCCGCGATAAAATGCGTTATTCCATGAATTTGACCCAGAAGAAGTTAGAGACGTCACACCAACATTAGCAGTGTAAATTTCACTCTAGAAAAAGGAGCATTTGGGAAAGGTTGCGTTTACTTTGTCTCTATCGATGTCACATGGGGTAAATTTCCTGCCTTTTCTATGACTCGGTGACCTATACAGCCATGTCTGAAATGGGGTACAAACATGAAGCTGATTATACAAGAGAGGCACATTACTTGATTATACATAATCGACCATCCATCTCGTCATGCTGCCATTAAACCAACCGTAACCATTACGATAGCTGCGGCAGCCAAACGAATTATCTGCAAATTGGTATTTGAATAAAGCGGTATGAAAATTACAAAATCTGACCAACCCTTTCGGAAACATGGACCCAATCAGCAGCGTGTTACTTCAAACAAAAGGCCGTCTTGCGTCTAACGATGGCGTCGAAGCTTCAGCATGCCACTGCTAGACGCAACATGCTATAGATGGGATGCAGAGGACTGGGTTTATGGTCCCGAACCCGTCAACGTTCCCATTTCAAAGAAACAACATACAGCAAATAACGTGACAGTTATCCGGGAAATCAAGCGCTGGGACCAAATGGTAAAAAATGAAGGATACAGCTTTTGGCGCTGATCATTCCCTGAGGGACGGGCGATGCATTTGATTCCATTCGCAGCATCGTCTGACGAGAATCAATGCAAATCTATCCTTTACGACAAGTAGTGGCCCAGCGATATATCAAGTCACAGCTGCCATTCTTATCGTAAGCTTGGAACAAAATCACCGATGCCGGAGAATGGAAGGCTAATAAGCATCACCATCGGGATCAAACCATCGACCTTCGATTCGTCGACCACGTTTGTACTACAGAATACCTCTATTTACAGCGCCACACGCGCTCAGATCACTTGCTAACTGCGAATATATTTAGTTAAATCTAAGACGATTTATGCTGTTGCAATTTCTTCTCAATAAACCTACCTGGACCACCTTTTTTCAAAACCTGAAGTGAGTGCGTACAAGGGTCAAAAATAGTTTTGAATTGTAAGAAAACAACATCTAAGGCATGATACGAAGCACAGCAAAAAGTCCGCACCTCTAATGTTACAAAGCAGTACCATCAGATCACAAATTGCCCACCTGATCTTAAAAAACCCCTTCCCCATGATTTGGAAAAAACTGCTATCCTACTACTTTTAAATCGGGCGACTTCCTGAGGCAGCATGTACACTGAGAATCAATTCAAGCAAAAAGAGTCGAACATTCCTCGTACTATTTTGTTCTTCTGATTATCAAAACGCGTGTGGCGGCAATGGTTAGAGGTGTCTTGTGTCACACATAGTTGATCAGTAGATGGTCGGTGGTTCGATCACGCGCTCAAGGCTCACCCACACCTTCCATTTCTTCGGGTTCGGTGGACTAGTAGCAGACTTGTGGGAAATAGGAGCGCAGTAATTCAATACATCAAAGGCATTGCAAGTCACCGTAAAGGCCAGATACGCTTTCAAATACCCTAAGCGATACTTGATGACGAGGAATTCATGAAACATTGCTCAGGGAAGTCACAATGTCGGAAGTTCTATCCTTTATCCTTCACTCTGACTCAGTAAGTGACCTGTCTGTTGTCTGTGGCAACATATCGATCAGAGAATGCAAATGCCATAGCACCACGGAGACTGGGAAAAGAGAAGCATGTGCTGATACGATAATGGAAAAGACGGGTACCGACGAATATTTAATAGATTACTCAGAGGATAGACGAATTCAGCACGAGAGACGTGGATAGATATCTACAGCAGGATTTACGGTAATTCCATGAAAAGGAGTACAACAAAATTCTTGAACATGTTTTATTCCTTGGGGGGTGGCTAATAATCAACTTCGCAAGAGGAGCGTGATTTCGCCACTTATTGAAATTCTTCTCTTGTTTGGGGAGAAATAGTTAGAATTTTTGTATAACTTTGATGTTCCATAATTTTTTCTACACGCTAATATACCTACTGTGCATATCTAATTCTTATGTTCGAATAAAAGTACGAATGTGAAAAATAATTTTATTCTCGCTTCAACAGAGCTCTAAAATTGCCTTGAGAAGCCAAACATAGTAGTGAGAATGCCAAGATGTAAGTTTAAGTGTACAGTAAAATACAGTAACAGTAACAGTAACAAAGAAGCCTTGCCCAGCAAAAAGACCGCTAAAATTCGCGCACCGAAGCGAATCTTACCGATCTTAAAGTGTTAAGCTACTGCTGGAACACTACATGTGATCACTGTGGTACTAAATAAATAGACGCTACTGGAACACATATGGCTGTGGGTTTCGTACAACAGTCCGTATTCAAAACTCATTTGCCTTAACCTAATTGACATTTGTTCCGTTCAGCTTATGAACATATCCAACTGTCCATATATTAAGTTGGCAAAAAAATTTGAGGACTCTATCGTTTTTGTTGACAATTTTTCAAAGCATCTAAATTTTTGCTTTCACTATCATTTAGAGCAGATTCTTGCGGTTTCTATGATTTATACATTTGCTACATATGCATACACTTGTACATTTGTTTTAAGATACACACTTATAGATCTGCTTTGAGAATAAATTCTCCCAAGAGCATAAACGATTGTTGATGTTACACCAGTATCGTTTGGGTTCAACTGGTGTTGAAACTTTCCGTCGGGTCGAAGGCCTAGGGTGACGAAACAGTTTGAGAGAACTGTAGTTTTTTTATTATTCAAATAAACTCAAAGAGAGAAACGGGGATTTTATGCAGAAGCAAAGAGCCAGCCGCCCATAAAAAGTTGACCGGCAAGCTGTTTTGGATGCTACTGAGACTCTACGTCGTTGAGGACTCGCATGATGGCCGCCGATTTTGATTGTAGTCATACTAAAATTTCATTTTGAAGCAAACGTATAAGTGTTATACCTGCAATAACCACACAAAGCTTCTCAAAATAATGAAAACAAAAACTCAAACTCATGAAAAATGATCAACAAAAGCAAAATTTGCCAACCCAGTAGCTGCCTAGAGTGATAGCATTCACTTTGCTTTCTTAAGAAATTCTATTTTGTCTTCAGTAAGCAATGCACAATGTAAAGCCCATATTCTGGCAAGATGTAGCTTCAAGACTTTTACAACTCAGTTCAAAGAAAGGAGAAAGCAAAGCAATGTGGAGACTTGTGCCTTTATTCCACAAGAAATTCAGCCACAAAAATTCGCTTTTCATTCACATTTTTAATCTGTATTATTGCACTGATGAGAGTACTGCTTAGTGCGCAGTTGCTTCCCCTCCCCAAAAAACATCCCCGGGAACCAATCAAGGAACGCCCAGTACGGATATCTTCGATATTGCAAGGTTTTCTGCCGACCAGTATTCTATCACACTCGAGAAAAGTTTAAATCTCAAGCAATAAATATGCGATGAGAGAATAGAATGCGAGAAATGCGGAGATCCTCACAATAAAGTGTGAAGACGGGTCGCATAAATAAAAAAGATAATGCATTTCTGTGTAATCCTGTTAATTACCAGCACTAGCATGCTTAAGCAAAGCCGTCATTTAGCCCCGTACCATTCAGCTTGATTTACTTCCTCTGGAACGAAACTCCAATACTTTCAGTTTTTCCGCCTTTTCCTTATCGATAATGGTGAAACAGCGACCACGGGTAGGTTCCTCTGCGCTATAGTAATATCCTCTTATTCTTCTATTTTCTCGCCTTCTGAAAGAGCATGTTGGCTCCTTCAGCTTCAAAGACTGTGATGAAGGTATAGGATTTGTCATCAGTTGATCCATGAGTATGGAATTTAAATATTTGAATCCTAGTGTTAGCTGATAGCTAAAATTTTCGCTACTATGTCATTCGAAACATTATAACATAATCTACTGAATCTTGTGCGCTTACGATCGGCAATTCCATACTGACGACGCTGAACAGATATTTCTTTGAAATAAAAACCACGACCTCGTTTCGACGGATAATATTATATTGTTTCAAGAGTTTTGGCACCATAGCAGTAAAAACTAAATTTATTGACATGAAGTAGCTAAGACTACACGATTCTGGTATTGCTCAATTGAGCATTTTTCCGTGAACACTTGTTATACCACTTTCCAATACTTATTTTAAAACGCAGCTGTCATGTGAGCAGTTCGCTTGCTACTCCTGCACGAATGACGCGTAGGGTAAAATGCTGGTGAATCGGTGCGCATGATTTAATGGAGCATACTGTGAAGGCGTCGAGCGCGACTGATTACTCAAACCATACTTACCAGCTTTGAACGTCCCGAGCCACATCCTAGCTGTCTTTTCTGCAACCTTTTCATCACCTCAAGCTCAATTAATCTTGCACACCGCTTCACCTTCATTTTTCCCTACGGGCCAATCGTGCATCAGAAGCAAGCCAACTTGTTCCGAAAACAGCTTTATCTCCAACCAGGTTTGAGCAAGTTGTATAGCAAATTGGTCACAAGAAAATGCCACATTTGAACGATATCAAATTCAAATTTACTTGAACTTCTGGCAAATAAATTAAGTTTTTATTGCTCTAGTGTCAAAACTTCTGCACTGATCTACTACCACTAGAGAATACTGCTTCACTGCAATCTATGAGTTCTTTGGACTTTCGAGCTGCTTACACCATAAATTTATGTATTCTACAATTGTTTGAAATAGCACAGCGAATAAATGAAAGCAGAGCAAAAAGAAACAAATGCTTATTGAAAAGATAACAAATGGCTATACCTTTTAAGCTACTCAGTAATGGAATGAACGAAAATCCCAGATTCCATTTTTGATTTTTGGTCAATAAAACTTTCTAGAACAAATGCACTCATCTAGAAAACGGGTGTCTCAAACGCATATTGAGATATGAAATAACGAGATATGTGGAGAGAAAAGTAACCTAGAAAACTGTTTAGTCATGACATGAGACTCCTTCGAAAGATTGTTGTATGTATAATGTGCTTCAAATATGCCACAAAATAACACAGATACGATGCCCGAAAATGATATAAACGTGAATCATACCAAAAACATCGGTTTTTATGTACAAAAGCAGTGACAGAATAAAGGATAAAGTTCTCGGCGTTGATAAATCTCTAAGGGATGTGTCCCGTATTCGTCGTGATCCAGCATCGTTTGAAGAATTTGGATGCATATCTCTAGCCTTTGGAACAGCTCGCTGTGGCCTACCAATATATCAAAGCATCACTGGTAATATCTCAGACAAGTATGACACCAATTCACCGAACTCGGAGGGATAGAGAGTCAAGCAAGTCTAGAGCACTGAACATGGAAAAGCACTATCGTCCACCGATTGATCGACGACGTTTGTGTCTTAGAGCACTTTTAGCCACTGCGGAATGCGCGCTCCTTTTTACAAAAGTACGAAAATGAAAGGAAAGAAGATATCAGTTCGCTCCACAAGTTGTGGTACTAGAGCAATAAACACTAAATACTTTAATCAGAAGTAATTCAAATTACATGACTTTGGTGTACAACATGCCTATACTTGGTCTGAAATGGAGCTGTGGTGGAAACACATTCGTTTGCTACTCAAGGCACGAATGAAGCGCAGGGGGAAAATGCTGGTGAACGAACGCACAGGATTAATGGAGCTCTCTGTGGACGATTTAAACGCGACTGGTCCTCTAAACTGTTCCCTTCAGCGTTGAACTTTGTGAACACTTTCCATCCTCCTTTCTGCAACCGTATCGTCGTTTTAGGCGCCAATTTTGCGGGCCACTCTCTCAAGGGACATTCGTATGTGAGTAGTAAGCTAATCTCTAATATCATGCAGTTTCAATTATTTTTGGTTAATAAGTTTGGTGCTTAATCCTCTAAAGCCAGAATTCATGAAACGACTTAGAAAGAAATATCTCGCTATGATAAGCAATGGATGCCGCCTATGAAGCGACAAAAGCAAAGTCCTCCTAAAACTTCTTTAGCTGGCAAATTGATTGAGTCCTCTCTGATTTGCAAATTCTTATCCCTCATTGTTTCTTCTCTGGGAGTCGAACTATGGAAAGACTGTTTCAAAGTAGAACCCCTGTGAGCCCTGCTTTCCTCAAATCAACGAAAATATTCACTGAAGCGAGGACTCATAGGTACCGTCTAGCCACTTCTCTAGACATACGTTATCGGGTTAATCTCTAGAATCGAAGTGTCCAACGCGCTAGTGCTTGAAAACCAAAATATCTGATACTGACTTTGGATCATAGTTAGACCATCAAAGTCAGTAGGTATGAACAGAACAACTGATTGTATGATGCAAATAGAGATCTCATAGACGATAAAGCATACTTAAAAACATGAAAGGTCCAGGAAATAATCGATCCTGAGAGATGTGCAATGCTTTTGGCTTTATTCAAAGCATCGCCCAAGGTGACTGAATGCGTGTCTGGCTCACAGTGACTCGTTGGCCTACCAATGTATTAAGTCAGTTTCACTATTATCACAGCCAAGTCTGGTATCAGATCACCAACTTCAAAGTAACGGAAGATTGGTAAGCTTTTGAAGCGAGGTCGAACCAACGATCATCGATTGATCAAACAGGAGGTTGTCGCAAGTCACCTTCAACCATTGCGCCACACGAGCTATCAATTTTTAACTTCGTCTAAGGCGATTGAATGCGTATTTGGCTTTTAAAATGCCCCGCGGTGGCCTCCCACTGTATCGAGTCAATGCTGCTTATTTTTCAGACAAGTCTCAGCCCAATCTGTTGCCAATTCACCGACCACGGAGGAATTGATAGTTTGGTGAGCCTTGAGCGCACGATCGAACCACCGACCTTGTATGTGACGTGGAGCACCTCTAACCACTCTTACGCGTACTACTGTATAGCATATACAGTGGAAAGCACGCTACCTGTTACTCCTTGAACTTCTCCAAGTAGAAATGAAATATAAGATGCAAGCTTGAAGAGGCTACTCTCATGTAAGAGGTACTATGCAATTGCAGTCATCTTCGTCATAAGTGCATTGCCACATCCAAGGAGTGAACCCAAAATCAGAGAGACTACAAAGTATAAAATTCCTTCCTTCGCATAGAGCAAATCAAATCAATTATGGAACTATCGAAAAGCACAGGCGAATTTTCCTAGCATAAAAATCAATTCGTTTGATCCAGCATCGCTTCCAGCCGAAAAGTTATCAATGGTACTGGAAGAGAAAACACATAAAAACTGCAACATAGCAAAATTTGGATAATTCTGTACACATGAACGATAAAGAGTCAAAGCTCATAGCAGTGATCAAGCCCTGAGGGATGGGCCCTGCATTCGTCATCTACAATCCTATCAGATGACTGAATGCAAATCTGGCCTTTACAATGTTTCGCGGTGTCCTGACGATATAACAAGTCAGTGCTGCTCTACCCTCCCAAACAAGTCTAGTATCAGTTAATCAATACCGGAAATATGAAAGAATTGGTAAGCTTTGAGGGCGAAGTCGAACCCTCGACCACCGACTAATCGACCACGTGTATGTCGTAGAGCACCTTAAAACGCTGCGTCACACGCGCTTTTATATGAACACAGTATAGATAATTACTTAATGCAAAGAATGAAGTTGATCACATCATATTTTACACTTTGCGAGATATTGTTAACTTGCTACGATTTTCTTGATTCCTCAAGAATCTCTTCGGAGGTGTTCACAAAAGGTCGCCAGAGGCTATCGATGACTCGTGGTGAGCACAAGGTTTGCCATTTAGGACCAGGCTTTAGCAAAAGTGAGGCCAATTCTAGCTATACATGAATGTAAACACCCAAAATTCTCACATAAGTGGTCATCCTAAACCGGAAAAACAATGCTTAGAACAGCTGTCAGCTCAACTGCGTTTGTGTAGCGAAATTGCATACCCGACCAAACCTGTCAAAGGTTGGTGGCTGATAGCTAATTTTGAGATGTTGAAGAATGAGTGGTCGAGCAAATGTGCCTCAGTGGTGTAGTGGTAGAGCACGCGTCCCCGTATGGGATGGAACGTGGGCCCGATTCCCGCCTGAGGTCGTGTTTTTGCTCACCACTTAATTCTCTTAGGAATCAGCGATAATGGTAATGATAATGGCAGCGAAAGTAGTAGCAATATTGTAGTGATAACGATAGTGAAAGTGATAATGATGGTGATGACAATGGTGATAATGATAGCGATAGTGATGATAGTGGTATGGATGATAGTGATAGTGATTAATGATAACGATGATGATGATTATGATAGTGGTAATGGTAATGACATACTGACAGTTATGATAGTGGCAGTGATAATAGTGATAATGGCAACAATGGTAATGATGGCAGTGATATTGATTAGTGCTAAGGATGATAATGATGGTAGTGATAGTGACGGTGACAGTGATAGTGATAGTGACAGTAATAGTGACTGTGACGGTGATACTGGTAGTGATGCTATAGTGATAGTGACAGAGACAGTGGTAGTGAAAGTGATGGTGATAATGATGATGATAGTGACAGCTTTCCTGTAAGTGGTTGTTCCTACTCAGGGCGTACTCCCTCGCACTCCTGCACGTAGTGTATGTACGTAATTCTTGTCACTCTCAATTTTCCTACGATCTCAATCACTTACCGAGGCGGCGGAGTGGAATGAAGGCGCTTGCTGTAACAGAGCGCAGGCACAACGGCAGTTCACACGAGGACCCATATGCACCGGCAGGCGAGCGTCGCAAACGCGACGGCGCGATGCCTCCTGCCTATCAACGGTGGGCGCCAGAGTGTTAACAACCGTAAGCCATGCAGTTGACAATCAATCAATCTGAAAGAACGCCGCGTTGATTCTTTCATAGTAAGTTTGGTGTGCAAAGTTCGGCAACGATGCAGCTACATAACGGATATGTTCCGAACGAATTGACTAAACCGAAAGGACCATGATATTGATGAGGCTAAAAGCGATATATGTTACCAAGCACTTCATGGGTGCCGCAACAGACCACATGATGGGCTCAAATCATATCGTCTGGGTGTAATAAATTTGAGCGAGGTATCAAAGTCGATTGAAAGGTATTCAAACAG
Organism: Parelaphostrongylus tenuis; assembly: GCA_019055375.1. Lineage (NCBI taxonomy): Eukaryota > Metazoa > Nematoda > Chromadorea > Rhabditida > Metastrongylidae > Parelaphostrongylus > Parelaphostrongylus tenuis. Next base: position 106,202 of record JAHQIW010004709.1, read on the forward strand.
TCTTCAAAAACTCTGTAGGATCATTGCATAATTTCATAATGAGCCTAAAGAATTTTTCGAAAGTAAACAAACGAATTTTCTGAAGAAAATGAAGACAAACTTTGAAAAGTCAAGGATTCGATGTTCATAAGTTCTGTGTTTCCAATCAACTTAAAAGAAAGACATCTGAGCTAATAACGATTTTCCATAATTGAAGGAAAACCCGCTAAAATCCTTGTAATTTTGCAAACATGTTTAGTTATTCTAGCTATATGGAATCCTAACTCTATCACATAGATACTCAATGCTATCTCGTAAGTCATTCTGCCTGAGAATCTTGCAGTTCATATTATAATATTTCTCAAAGCATGCGGTGATGCGAATAGGAGTGGCGTGGGCCGAACACGTTGGTCAGTGGTCCGAACCGCAGTCATGCCTCACCAAGCCTTCCATCCCTCAAAGTCGGTAAACTGGCAGCGGACTAGCCTAGGAGAATAGCAGCATTGGCTCGATATTCCAGTAGACCACCGTAAGTCATTATGAATGCCGGAGATGTGAATTCAATGACCATAAGCGATACTCAAGCCTTAAGGGAGGACTTATACCAACCAGGTACACGAATTTTGAAGGCCTTTCTCGCTGCAGAAAAGTTTCCCTCAAACTTTTGGTAATCATTTGTAAGCTTACATCTGTGCGAATCCAAAAACCTGTTTAGCATTAGGAAGAGCCTTTTATTACTTTGCAACAGCGAAAATATTATTTTTCACACTCAAGTTTCTTCATTTGACCGGCTGGGGCCGCTATATTAATAGGTGAAATTTATAATTCAGAGAAGCCTTATCGTTACATAAAAATGGAGTATCACGAATGAACTTTTTGTAAAGATTTCTTGACACAAAGAGTGACTACTCCTCTTGCAATCCTTCATTTTTCGGCGGTAAGACCACATCCTTGTTCAAAGTAAGCTCTCAATCCCTATTGAACATAGCATCGCCTGTCTTGCGAGAACGCAGTTTGAAAACACATCTTCTACGATTGAACATCTCCAAGTGGGTTTACGTGGAGGTATTTCTAATATGTAGCTCGACTGAGTGTAAGAAGAGCGGGCGTTCATCATTGCGCACAATGCGTTACTTTCCCTATCAGCACCCATATTCGAAAAACGTATTTTTAGCTCTTTCTACTCTTTCTAAACAGTTTAGTAGTTAATCGATAGCTAAATCACGAAAATTCTAAAGAAACTGCATTTCTTGAAAGGTCTCGATATTACACTGTAACAGCAAAAAGATTATGTTTATAAACACTTGAGCATCTATCGATGAGCAACGCTTTTCCATAGAAAATCCAGTAGTTTTTCGACAGCACAAATCTCGGCAAATTTAACTTAGAAATTTTAAGGATATGGTCAGTTTTTGAGGTAGACTTTTCAGCTCGTCGTTACAGCTAAAAGAACATTGAACTTAACACAAAGCGCAATCGATGCATATGTAAATTGAGCTGCGCAATCGACACGGCTTAGAGTGCGAAACTCAACGATCTTTCAGCTGTAACAGCACAATAAAAGGTCCTTCTCAAGAAACAAACTTGTCATTGAAATTGCTCAGGTTTGTGCTATCGAATGGTTAATGAAAATCTGAATGGAAATCTAAGTACAGCGAAAGATGCTTGAGTATGAAAGAAAAATTGGTATTTGTGTGTTAAGCGATGACAAATTTTTAAGCCACTCTCATTCACTGAACAGGCAATTCTCATAGAAGTATTTGTAGTTATTCGAGAGCTCAAATCTTTGCCTGCAACAATACATTGCCGGTTTTTAAAAAACACCCTTCTATAACCCTGTGGTATCCAGAAAAAAATTTATTTCTCACTCTCATTTCGCCTTCACTTTCACCATGAGTATAAATTGCTATAGACACGAAAAGCATGTCAGGATGTACAGAATTTTCCGTTGTGTCAAAATCACGCCTTTTCATTCAAAGTTTCTGTCGATGCGAAAAAAAAAATCTCAATAATAAAACAATAGTTGCTGCCGTTTCAGCGCTTGCGACAGGTCACTGTCGGGTTGCGAGGTAGTTCGGGCGATTATCTTACCAACAATTCGTTAGTGTGTCTTCCCTTCACCTTGTTCTCAGCTATGAACCGTTTCCACAAATTCATGAAGCGGCTGAACAACAATCACGTTTGAAATATTGTTACCTGATTTGGGATTTTCCACCACATTGACAGAAAAATGATAATACACGCTGTATTCAGTACTAGTTCCCCTATAAATCTCACTCTAACTAAGTTTAAACCAATCATTGGTTTATTTCCAATTATTCAGCTTTGAGGTAGCGAGAAAAGGTGGAGTACTTATGGATAGCAGAAAAATTCTGAGCGATAAGAGGCAGCCATGTTTGAAAAAAAGGCTTAGAAAATTGACATTATGCAAACTATTAGTCAGAAATATGTGCCTACAAAAAATTATTCTAGGTGCTTCTCTCCATCTCCATCTATATTCAACTAGAGCATTTTTAATATCCTTTTATTTTTGTTGTGAATTATTTATTGTTTTCAATTCTTATTCACTATTATGACTCTTCGGTCATGTATAAAATTGTGATAAATCAAACCAGGGTTTTTTGCTGTAATCACCTGTATCACCTGTCGTCCCGTTGATCGTCGAGTGACTCGAGCGGGTACCAGCAACTCTTCCATTTTTCCCTATCGCGTGCAAGAGTAGCCCAGTGGGTCCTCCTTGCTCTAGGAATTCGCTGAGCATCATATCTTTCTTCCATCGCTTTCGTGAAGAAATCGGACCAACGGGTCAGTGGTCTTCCTTTAGAGCGCTTAACGTCCCGAGGAATCCAGTCGGTAACGGCTCTCGTCCATCGGTTGTCGTTGAAGCGCATCACGTGTCCGGCCACCTTATTTTCGATATCCTGGCGTGTAGAACGGCGTCTCTGATTTTCGATCGTTGACGTAGGTCGGAACTTCGGATCCTTTCTCTCATTTGCGAGATACGAGATACTCCTAGCATCGACCTTTCGACTGCGCGTTCGATAACGGCAAGTGATCTTTCATCCTGCTTACGTAGCGACCAGGTTTCTGCTGCATACGTTAGGGCAGGGATAATTGTCGAGTCGAAAAGGTGGGCACGGAGTCGGATGTTCTTTGTCCTCTTCACTACATCTTCGATGCTCTTAAACGTTCCCCAAGCCGCTCGTTTCCTCCTGCTCAATTCTGGGGCTAGGTCGTTCATCATGTTGATTTCACGACCTAGATAGACTGTAACTGGAGCATTCGGAGATTGTCGTTCCGTTGAGCGTGAATGGGGCATTAGAAACCCATCCGTTCCTCATGAACATTGTTTTCGTTAGATTCAGTTGAAGACCAATCTTTCCACAGGCGTTATCGAAATCAGTCAACATTCGTTCCGCTTGGCTGATGTTTGGTGTTATGAGAACGATATCGTCAGCAAAGCGAAGATGGTTTAATTGTCGACCGTCAATTTTCACTCCCATTTCGTCCCATTCTACTGTTCGCATGACGTTTTGTAGGGTGGCAGTGAATAGTTTTGGCGATATTGTATCGCCTTGTCGAACACCTCTTCTTACGTCAATGGTGATATTGTTGTAGAATGGAGATATTTCGGTCGTGAAATCTTTATGAAGCTCACGAAGGATCATTATGTACCGAGTAGGGACGCCCTGGTTATCCAGAGCCTCTATAACCGCTTCTGTTTCCACTGAATCAAAGGCTTTCTTCAGATCGATGAAAGTGAGACAGAGTGGTTGTTTGTACTCTCGTGAAACTTCAATGAGTCTTGTAATCGTGTGGATGTGGTCCATGGTACTAAATCCTTGTCGGAACCCTGCTTGTTCGCATGGCTGTCCTTCGTCCAGTGTTCTCTCAATCCTGTTTAGGATGACTCGAGTAAAGAGTTTATAGACAGCGGACAGCAAGCAGATTGGGCGATAATTGCCTATGTCGTGTAGGTCTCCCTTTTTGAACAACAATACGGTCTTGCTGGTTTTCCATTGAATAGGGACCTTGCATTCTGACAGGTAGCGAGTGAAGAGCCGAGCCAGGGTGTTGATGAAAACTAGCGGCAGGTTCTTCAGATGTTCTGGTCTGATCCTGTCTGGACCGCGTGTTGTTCTGTTCTTCACCGACGATATAGCATGTCGGATTCGGAAGGAGGACCGGTGGAACGACATATTCTTCCTCTTTCAATTTATATGACGGTAAGAGGCATGGCTAGCGAAGAGATTCGAGTAGTATTGGTGGATGATTTTCTCCATAGCCCTTCTCGAAGCTGTAAGTGTCCCGTCAGGGTATCGGAGTGCAATCATCTTGGTCTTATAGTTGGCGAAGCCTCGCTGGGCTTTGCGAATGCTCTTCCCAGCTTCTGCAGCTTCTGCCATAACTGCTGCTCTTCTTTCTTTAAGGTCTTCTTTTATCGCTTCTCTGCATCGTTTCGCAAGTTCGACGTAAGGTTTCGGTTGCCTGCAGCTCGTGCGATTCCACGTTGATGTATCAGCTCGAGTGTCTGCGGCGACAAGCGTCTCTTCGTGACCTTAGGACTCTCAGCTTTTATAGCGCTAGCGTGAAGATATTCAACGAGTCGATTGTATTCTTTGTCGATGTTGTCGATAACGGTATCTTCCCAGGAGCCGACTAATGATTTGAACACATCCCAGTTTATGGTAGTTCTGGGACTTCGTTGTTTGAATTTAGCGGCTTTCTCTCCTCTTCTCGAAAATCGGAACGTTGCGCTAAGAAAGCGATGGTCTGATCCCGTGTAGAACTTAGGAACAACAGCGACATTGGTCAGGCAAAACTTTCCATTTACTATGATGTGATTTATTTTGTTGTGGTACTCTCCATTGGGAGACTCCCACGTCCATCGCTGAGAAAGAGGCTTTTGGAATTTCGAGTTACCATGGATGGTTTGAGTCGTCATGATAAACTCAGATGGCATCTCACCCTGTTCGTTCTATTCTAGTCCGTGGGTCATTATGTGGCGTTCTTTAGACGTTCTTCTAGGTCCAATTTTTGCGCTAAAATCTCCGACAATGACCTTGAAGAATGTATGATCTTCTCTGGAGAATTTTTCGAAGTTCATATAAAACGCTTCGACTCGTCTTCATCATAGCTTGACGTTGGTGCATAAGCAACGAGGATGGTCAAAGCCGGCATAGAAACACATCATTTCAACCGTAATTGTCCGATACGGGTTGTCAGTTGCTCAAACGAATCAATGCTCACGGTCAAAGTCGATTTGACGAGGATGCCAACGCCACCGACACCTCTGCGATCGCATGTTCCAAGAAACAGTTCTTCTCCGGTGTCATAGACAGCGTGAAAAGGATGGCGCCTTCTCGTCTCAGCCAGGCCAATGACGTCGTACCTTATTCTTCTTGCTTGAATCAATAGATCTTCTACAGCGGATTCGTGAGCAAAGATTCTTGCGCTGTATGTACAGATCGTCATTTTAGTCCATTTCGATCTTGGCAGCCTAGTTCGGCCCTGAGATTTTAGCAGCCTCTCCGTACTCGTCCTACCTGTCGCTGCCGTACCAGGGGCTCTTTCGGGGTCAGAGTATGAGGCCCATAATTATTACTGTTTTTGGCATTTTGATATCCAACGTATAGCTTGCTAGGATCTAAACGTGACAGCTGGGTACTCACGAGTAGCTTGCCAGTCTCCCTCGGAGGAGCGGGAGGGCTTATTTGTTGGGGACGACTCCTAACCGCCTCCCATATACTTCCCAGCAGCTTGATTGCAGGCTTTTGGCCGACTTGACTCGTAGAAATAGAGTTTTTGTCAAGTCGGCGCTGCAGAAGCAGGGAGCTCATCCCCTGAACCCACCTGCGTCTCTGGAAAGCACACGGTCGCTTTTGGTTCGCGTTTTATTCCCCTATTCGCCACCTGGGGACGCACCACGTGCCATCGCGACTAATCGGGCGGGATCCCTCAAAGAGGGAGGTCCGTGGTTCACTGTAATACCTCCATATAAATCAATGCACTTGACTAATTGCCAAAGTCAGCATAATTCCGTAATAAACCAATGTTTTTCTCTAGACAAAACGCACATATCTAAACCAAAATCATATTGACCAAAAGAAAGTTTTTTCTATCAAAATAATACGAGAATTCCAAAAATTTTCTCAAAACGGCAAAAAACCTTAACCAAATAGCGAAAATAGCGTATTTTGCTCTGCGCATCAATTTCCATACCGTTCCTTAGGGGTTAATGAAGTCGAATGCATGGCGTGTCCTTCAGAAATTCATCAACGGCGAATGTTTAAGCTTAATTTGCTGATGCACCCTCTATTGTCCTCCCTTCCCCTCCTCCTCCCCCCTCCCGGAACAAAGGACCCAGCCCTCTGCGTCTCTAACCTTCAACGTGTTGCGTCAGTCTTCAGTGTGCCAGTATTGGACGACATTATTAAATGTAACACGTTGGGGGTTAAAGGCGGAGCGGGTTGGGCCCTTTGTCTCAAAGGGTTAACTGGTCTTTAGTACGTATGTTATGAAGACAGATTGTGTTCAACTCGGTCCATTGGTATATAGAAGTTAGGCGCACATAGAATCATCCGGTGCACTCTCCTAACACATAGGTGGATACAGAAGATGGGTTTTTGTTTCTGTTACGTCCAGCTTATTCGTAGTTTTTGTTCGTACGTTAACATATCATTCACGCCCTAAATACAAATCTTCCCCTTTTTCGTTGTCTTTCATTTAAGGAAAACTCAAAAAAAAACTCTACGCTAGAAATCTGATAAATTTTCAAAAAGCAATAGAACATGTGCTTGCTCATGAACCAAAAGTTGACCACACAAACTGCCACTTTTGTATTGAACCTCTGGATACGGCGACTTTTTCACTTTCAATTTAGACTCTTAAAAGTCATTTATAAACATGGATATTAGATATTTCATTTGAGTACTTGATATTCAAAAACGCTTTAACAGGAAAATAGGATTACCTTTACCTTTTGGAGCGCAGTTGTTGTTAGCTAGGCCTAGCTGATGGCTTTTTGAAAAGTTCAGCTTTAAAATAATCAAAATTTCTGCTCCAAACGGTTATCATAAGTCCAGTAAAAAACCATCTATAGACCTAATTAAGTAAGAAAATGAGCGCCGAGCTTGAAACATAATTTTCTTTCCGCTGCTGCAGCACAATAAGAAGGCGCTTCCAAAAACCATGCACACTGCAAATTTTCAATCGCTGATACCTGCACGTATTTCGCAGTCCTATTATATGAAGGACTCAGTTTCATTAGTATAGTTTAGAGTTTCTTAACCACCGAGTGACGGCTATAAAAATCGATGCGCGCAGCGTGAATTACGCAGTTGTTCAAGTTGTTCGATTGAAGTTTTTTCCTCTGTCTCTAATGGAACTTTTGGGTTTTGCATTGCTTTGATGCAGCACTATTTCCTCTTCTCGCTCATATGCTTGCAGAACGTGTATAGCTTTTGTTTGTGAAACAAAGCTCTAGTTTACCCAATCATAGCGTTTTTGGCATTCAATCAGATGTGATAAAGTTGTACAGAGAACATTCCGTTATAAATCTTCAAGTGTTGAATAATTTACATTACATACAGCTCCCAAAACCATGGCAACTATTACATATCAAAAAACAATAGATAATTATTCAGTGATGACCACGTATCCTGCATGCAACTGCAGTTCATCGATAACACTCAATAATTTGGGTTACTGATTCTTGGTTATTATATATTTATTTATGTATATTACGTATCTGTTCGCCGTTGCAACCTTTGCCTCTTTACATCTGTCTTATTTTGCGTAATCCGTATTTTCTTAGTGACTGACCTCAAGGCGATTCCGTTTACCACCTCTCTCAGCTTCCAAGAACTCAAAACTATTTCAATGTGACCATGTGCAGGTGGACGCAGCTGTACCAGACTTGGTCGTCCTCTGTTTCCTATGGGTGTATTGTCCTCCACCTTCACCGCCCACACCCTTACAGTGTGCTGAGCATTACAAATCATTTGTGGCTGTATTTACGAAGGCGAGTCAAATACTTTTAAGTACGGAAAAACGTTGTCTAATAATCCACAGATGCTTAGGAAAACTAGTCAGTTGTGCATATTTTACGTTTGTTTGTTGGTCACCCAACATTAACTTTTTGAGTGCCTTCAGATGTGTCCACAGAGAAAATGAGAGTCAATTTGACCTTCCTAAGCTTCGATGAAGCAAACGCCTTGGAACTTTCAACCGATATCGCATGATAATTGCCAAATTATATGAAGAGGACAATTTTGAAGAGATAACTGACAGATGGTTGTGAAAGGTATTAACACCCAGAACCTTACCATCCTCTTTGGTGACGATAGGAGGTGTTCGAGAAAACGTGGAGCCTAGGTACAAGAAACTAACCGACTTCTACATATTCTACATGCACTACTTAAAAAGCCGACTGTAGCGCAGACACTGAAAAAAACTCTCTTTTTAGGTAATATGCAAACCTTTGGTCAGAAACAGGTGTCTCCGATGTAGTATTCTCAGCACGTCTCCCCTGTCAGCAACCGTATTCAGATAAAAACGTATTTTGTCTCCTTTTTGACGCTTTAGTATCTATTTGACAAGTGAAGCTTTAAGAACTGCAGGGTTGTATCTCTTTTTGAATAAATATCATATTACACTGCAGAAGTAAAAATAAAACTATTTTATGTTGAAGCATCTTTCACTGGACATAGCTTGTCAATGAGACTTCCAATGACCATTACATAGTACAGTTCTCAATAATTTCATTGATATACTTTGTTTTCGGAAAAAAAATTTTATTGAACTGTTACAATCATAAGAAATATTTGATTTCGCACTCGACGCGCATCGTACGCCATGTGTGAATTGCGCTGCAACGATCCACACGGTGCCGAATGCGAAACTCAACATTCTTCTAGCTATAACGACGCATCAAAAAGCCTTTTTAAAAAAATTAAGCATGTTGCTGAAATCGTTAAGATTTGTGCTCTTGAATGGATATGAAAGTCTGAGAGAAAAGCCGCATCCAGAGAAAAACACTCAAATGTGCATCAAAATTTTATTCTTGTTGCTACAGCTTGCTAAGAAGCTTTTTTCAGAAACGAGCACACCGTGGAAACCCTCGGGATTTAAGCTAACGACAGGCATTTGAAGGGCGGCTGTTGGATATCAATTTTGCAAGATCCATCCACATACCGAATGCAAGGTATGCGTGCCTCATGTAAAATGAGTTCATAGTTTCTGTGTTACCGCGCATTTAACCGCTTCTTGTGGAAGGCCAAAATCACAGCTGAATTTGCCGAAATTTACGTTATCGAATAATCACTAAATTTTTTGAGGAAAAGCTTTTCTTAGCGAAAAATGTGTGAGAGCGAAATAAATTTTTTTACATTATTACAGCGTAATATAGAGGCCTTTCAGAAAACAGAGTATACGATTCTGATTTTTGAGATCTAAGCTATCGAATGACTACTACAATGCCTGGAAGAGCAGAAAAAAGTATTTTCCTTCGAATATGTATGCTGATAGGGGAAGTACCGTATTCGCCGCAATAATGAGCGCGAGCTCTTCCTGCATCTACTCCCGCTACATGCTACGATTACCTCCACATAGACATCTGCAGAGCTGTTAAGCTGTAAAAAAATGTAATAAATCCCAGGACCGGCTATCTATTAAACTCGGCATAGCTTGAATAAATGAGTAGTTTCTTTTGTTAATCCGTTCCAAGGTGTTAGTGACGTTTATTTATTGAATAATAACGAAGCGATACAACAATGTAAAAGATGTACTTTCAAGCTACGTTCTTGCAGGACAGATGATACAAATGCACAATAGGGGTTGAAAGTTTACATATTCTTTACCACAGCTGTGGTATCAACGCTGAAAATTAGAAAGTGTCAGGACAAGTAGTCGCTCTTCGTAACAAAAAAGCTTTTATAGAAATTTTGTTTTCATAATTCCTCCCTTATGTGACGATCAGATGCCCCTGACGTATAAACTTTACCTATAATTACCAATAAACCGGCTATGACGTTCAAGCGGCGTTATTGAAACATTTCAGTCGTGAAAGTCAAAATTTTTTTTCTCTTGCAGCATTCTATGGTCTTCTTTTCAAAAAAAAACCAATAATCTTATCAAAATATTTGAGATTTGGCCTATCAAGTGACTTGTGAAACATAGATAACGAGCCATCGAAGATCCAGCCGAGCAAATGAGCATACTGAGGCTGGAATACAACTTTATCTTCGATGTCACAACCCAATAAGAAGTATTTCCCAGAACTCAAACAAATATTTGAAATCACAGTAATTCAAGCCTTTGAATGGCTGCCAAATGTTCGCGAAAAAACATTCGCCTAGCGAGAAAGGCCTTCAAAAAATCGTGTACTCCAGCTGGCACACGTCATCACTCAGGGCTTAAGAACGTTACCATATTGACACTCCTAGTAGGAAGGAATAACCTTGGAAACACTCACATTTTATAGATATGATTTAGTCCTCACAGAAAAGTGCAATAAGCTATTTTTTGGAAGCGCTACAGGCAAAAACTGATCAAGTAAGGAGCCACGATAGAGAATTGTAGGACTTTCGTGTTTCCGCAATGTACTAACTTATGAATAACTTCACTGCGGTGCAACAATGAACAAAGACTTTACTGGCATCGATTCGAGCTACTCTGCTTCCGCAATGTCACAAATTCTAAATGCTATATTCGAAAGGAACTACAAGTTCTTTTCTATCAAAATGATGGTTTAGTTCATCACATCTTACCTGCAAATACAACGCCAATTAAATTACATGGAAAGATAGTTGACAGCAAAAAAAAACTTAAAAAACATTTGTCAATTCAGTGTTTTGATAATATCGGTTTTGAAATGACGTTGTTTATAAACATTCAGTACAAATTTTTCCGTATAAATTTCAGCCTAAGTTCAATCAAACATAGTAGGATAGAAGTGCGAGTCTGGCATAATACGGCAGTTTTTTCCGTGCGAACTAACTCTCACAAAGCAATGAGCGCATGCATTATCAATTTTGCATTTTGCTATCAAACTCTCAATAATCGCGGTGTACGAGATCGTTTTCAAAAGTTTTGTGATTAAGATGAACACCTTGACAACGAAGAGGATGGCTGAAACCCATATTATCGACGAGGACCGAGATCCTCGAGTATAAATGGAACAATACTTCTGAACGGTGGCATAAAAGCATACGAAATAATTAAGCATTATTAAGACGCGAGATTCGGAGCATCTTAAGTGACTTATGAAGTCGAAACACCAAGAATGTGCATTGAAGTCATCATGAAGTATGTGCTGCACTTCTCCCGACATTTGCTACGATGACTGGATTTTACACGATTAAATGTGGTGTTTTGCTGAATAAGTAGGAAAATGGGAAGCATCGGAGCGCTCCCGGAACCTAAATAAACTTCAGGAAAGATCGTCATGTGATAGAGAAAGAAAATTTCTACGCATCAAATTGAATCATCACAAAGAAAATGACATTTTTGGAGGTGGATACCAACTTCTACAGCAAAAATGTCATCGTGAATGTTCCAAGAAATACCGTCCCAAATATGGTGCAAAAAATAAGATTCATCTAGCCGTTATCCGATATGATATATATTTCGGTGGGTGATATTCCGGCAAATGATCAAGCTACTTTCACAGGATGCATTGTCACAACAGTTGCCTTGTATAGAACCACAGCGTGAGACTCTACTCGGTCGCTTCTTCCTGTACTGGATGCAACCCGATGCGACAACTCACATATCACGACAACGACCCACTGTGGAATACTCACGTAGATCAAGGTGGTTTTGGAAGGCAAATACGCCGAAACATCAACCTATTGAAAATTCATCAACAACCTCGTGTCGGGTGAATTACTAGTTGAATAATTTGAACTCACACTTGAGGCCACCAGGAACTCCTAATTAAATTGTGTGTTTTGACTTGCACACAAGAGTGTTATCCTAAAGATTTCCTCTTTCTGACCTGACTACAATTCATAATGTTATCACTAACAAGGTGAGGAAAAGTATCATTGTTCAAAAAAGCAACACCATGGTGTTATATAGGAACACCTTACTTCTACTCATGTCCACATCCTGGCAAAACTGTCCTGATATTCTTAACGAATAAAGATATCTGCATTCAAAAAAAGTTATTCAAACTCAATTTCCACATGATCTATGTTCTAAAAAGTAACCACGACTAAGAACGATTCTATCAGGAACGGATTATCTCTTCACATCAACGTCACGCTTATATTAGCCGCGCCTTCTGTTTTTAGTGGGAAATTTTTTGCCCTACAATGGCGAATAGCTTGCAATACTTTGACATAGTTGTCTCAACAATACATATCGAGCAAAATACTAACAAAATGGCAATTAAGTTGTGCGTACAGTTGTCATGAATCTCTAAGGCAAGATGCCCAAATGGCATGAAATCCTTCAAAGATTGATTGATAATGGTTAAACCTCATGTCTCAGATCACCATTTCTCTCAATTTCTGAAAGCTTTTAACACTGAACTGTATCAAAGGCGATTCGGATCTCTCTCGATATTTCTCTTTTTTATTAGAATAAAGTTATAGAAACAAATACACTCACTGATGTAGAATGATGATTGAAACTTTAATACAAGCGGATCTACAACCAGCACTTCACTCTGTCCGGGAGCACGTGCTGTATCCGTTATACTATTGACGCCCATTCTGCAAACCACTCTTTCTACGCTTCCAGCGCTTCTAACTGTCAGCCGCCAGCCGTCAATGGCCTGGCCCGGTAGTCAGTTTCAACGTCGAATTCAGTCAAGCTGACGGATATTAGGTATTGGTGATCAAATGGAAATCTTCTTTATTTAACCGCTTTTAGCGGTGGTATAATGTCCTAAATATATCTATTGATAGAACGTGATGTGCAAAACTTTCGCATCAATAGGGACTAGAACCCGTATATCACTCAATCCGGTAGCAGGTACTGTATCCGTTACCCGGATAGAGTGAAGTGCTGGTTCTAATCCCGCCTGATGTGAAAGTTCTGCACATCACTTCCTAATTTATTATTCGGCGGCGATCCTCTTATAGAAGAGTTTAGCCGAGGGAGATCGGCTGAACCGAAAAAAGACTGTGCTAGTGAGAAGTCTTGGAGGACGAAGCAAGCGTCTATCAAACACTTATCAGACCTCATTACAGCTCAAGACATTTTATATCATTTTCGATGGCAGAAAGTCTCAAAAACGATGGCATTTAATTTCTAATAGTAGTCATTACTGTTTTTGCCTAAAATTCATGCAACAATTTCCAATTTTCCACAAGTGCCTCGGAACTTTCTTTCCAATTTAATATAAAACAACAATACGAACTCGAAGTAACTCGAGAACAACAAAAAGGAGAGTGTTCAAAAAACAAGCTGTTCAATTGCCGGCCAAAATTGTTTATCACGCTGTTCTGCTACTATGAAAGTGTTCGACTAAGTAGTCTGTTTCAAACAATTGAACCTTTCCATATTCAGAAGAAGACGAAACTGCCGAAAGGTCAGTCACTATTCCACTGTACTGCATAGTATTCAATAAACTCCACTTTCAGCAACCTCAACTCTGCTCACCAAAGCTGTCGATCTTTTATATATCAGTGGTGTGTGTGATGCTATCTCCTACATAGCAGTGTGGTTTCATATACAATAGCAATACTGCTAGAATTTGCAAATATTTCGCAATAGGATGTGATTCTCAGTAAATTTCGTGCACGCACACTCTGCACTACGTCTGCGATTTGGCGCAGTAACCAGAATTGACACCATAGTCGATTGACATTTAAATTTCTGATTAGTGAGCTCGTTGAGAAAACTGTTTTTGACATATTTCCAGATACATAATGAAGCTTTTATTGGTTGATATCCAGCATAATATTTCTTATTACAAGAAATCCATTAACTACAGATGTTCTATCTCAAAAAAATTCTGTGCGGGTGCATGAATATCTGAAAAACATATGTGTTGAAGTCAACATGTAAGATCCTAGGTGTGTCGCAGCGCCTATATTGAAATCAATGCGAATGGTCGCGAAACAATCAAATGCGTTTGATGCGGTAAATAATGGCAGCTTTCAAACCCAGCACACCTCGGGTCATAACTTCTGGATCCTTACCAAGAGAATATAAGTTCTTTCATTCTGCTGAGATACTTTTTATTTTGTTTCTGCTCAATGTACACTTCAACTTTTCCTAGCTGAAGCTTATATTCAAAAGGTGAAATGAATGAACAGTTAAGATATAACAAAATAGATTAAGATAGTGTTTCCCAGTGCACTATGAGTGATGTCATTTTTGTGTTTACATTGTAAATTCCCAAGATTCAAATTTTTCCTTTCATTTTCTGGGAGATCGAATCTCGAGGAGCTTGAGATCGAAACGATAATTTGCAATTTTTATGTGCGCATAGGATACTGAAGCAAAATCTCTTCTATAAGCATATTAAGGTCAAGCTTTTCAAGTACTCTAATGATCCACGACAATTATCAGTAGTAAAAACAGCTCTTCGATGTGTTGAGCGCCTCAAAATTATGAAAATGTAGATCAAAAACATCAGTAAAATCTAGTCTTGCCTTTGGTACTGCTGCATATATTATAGTAATGTTGAACAATCAAAGCGGCTTGTCCAATATGATGGAGCATTTACTGAGAATCCATTGAATGATTTGAGAATCCATTGAATGATGCCCCTTTATTGCGTTTCCATTCTATGTTCAACAATTACAACATATAAGCCCAATAAATGGTTATCCTTTTACCACTACGAGCCTGCCCTAAATGTTGAAAACACAACAGATTAAAATATCAGCTCATTAAATACTGCATCAATAAGATTTACCCTGAGGATTAATTGACCGTTTTTGCTTATGCGCGTGGTTGGCTCGTTTGTTTATACATCATCGACGTTGTGAAATCTTGATGGTGGAATAGTGTCGTGTTGTAAGTTATAGTGAGTGATCTTATCAGAGGAGATTCGAACGGTTTCTCATATCTTCCTCCCATCTAATTATTTATACTTTCTTTCGCACCCAGTCATCAAGAAATCGAAAGTTTTTGTTCTAAAGTTTCCAGCGCAGACATCATATATATTGCGCATATTGTGTATGACATTTATGTGACTTGATTGAGGGAAAACTCCTTTAATACGTGTAAGAAATACAAATTCTATGTTTGCTTCACATAGCAACGGTTATTGCAAATTCGAAGAAATATCTCAGGAATATTTCTATAAGAAACTCCTACGGTAAAGCTAGTTATAATGCACCGAACTTTAATATACTCTTCGCATATGAAATGAAAACGATAAGCAAAATTGAGCTTCACGTTTTGACACACTATCACTGGAGGAGATCCGGTTTCGACAACAGGTAGTGCAAAATAGATCTGTGGTGCCGAAGGGGAAGGAATGCAGATTTAGAGATCTGCAAGGAGCTCAGGATGTGGAACTGCTATCATGCACTCGTGAATTGGCAACAGAACTTATCATCGATCGAAAGACAGTCTGGAGTTATCTCCGGAAACTTGACTTCTTTCCCGCTTAATGGGACATTTCCTCCTGGACGCTGATTTAAGACATTTTATCAGGCTGAAGAGGCATGGCAAGAGTTTTATGATTCAAAGCCCAAGGAATGGTGTTTCGAGCAGATCTGGAAGCTCGCATGTCGTTAACAATAGATCGTGGACAATGAAGGTCTTTGTTTTGAAGAATATTATTGCTGGTTTTGATTGATTTTTCGTACAAACTTTGAATTTTCAGCTGGTGTTAAGAAACTTTTCCAACTTGATATATTGTGTATGACATGTATGAGATTGCGCATATTGTGTATGTCCGTCTCTGTCTAACTTTCCCTAGTGCATAGAAAATAATTCACTGACGTTTTCGTCATGATCAATAATGACCATTCACCAAGAGATTGCCAGAACTGGTATCACTCACAGTACTTTGAGTGCAGAAGTCCAAATTTAAACGTCAGTAGTGCAAAGTGATCAATATCGGCGAAATCTTGACCATGTGAGGATATCAATACCGCCCATAGTCTGAATGCCCCATGATGTAAAGAGCAGATCCGTTCCAGTATCAGAGCCATCCTCAAAGAGAAAATATGGCTTTGGCTTTTTCTCTTGTTTCACGTATGTGTTCAATAAAGATTTTTGATGCTGGTGAGTGTACAATGCTGGAGTGGTTTCGGACTGCCAGTACTATTACTACAGATCTAGATAGCTTGAAACGGTCATGGCAATTCAACTTCATCGCCGTTCTCAACCCACTGTCGCTGATGTACCAATGACGCACTTGCATGCTTATTTGTGAGCATATACATTTTGATGCAAACGGTGAACTTTTTTTGGAGCGTGTCAAAACTGGACGCGCGTCTTTTATCGTCTATGACCAAAGGGGTTTTTACTTAACACGTTGCTCTCGCGTACTCGATCGATTAACCACCATGTACACTGCAGTAACAGGAAACACAGCTGTCTTTGAAGTGTCAATCTTAAACAGCGAAACTTCTTCCAAGTTTTAAGTCGACCACCGCTTGAAGTAACGATCTGGGACATCAGAACCCTAGTAAGGTGGTTATCCGGAAAATCGCGCTTATTTAGCAGCACATGATGCTCGAAGATGTGATATGATGAATGTGAGTTTTCAGGAAATAACGGCATATCATTTCATTTTTTTCCCCTCAAAAAAAGGAAGTGAGAAAGGAAAAATCCTCTATGGCAACAGCTAATCACAGGAACTGAGCACATTCTTGGATGAAGGTGACGAGGAAATGAATAAAATTATATAAATATTGAGTTCCACACAATGTCTCATGTCGGATCGTGTTAGAAAGATTTTGAGCTATGCTGATTTGTTGCTGCAAATAACAGGAAAACTGCATTTGTGAGCTCATAATAGTTAGTAGTATTAACCATCAATAGAAGTCCCAGGTACCATGAAAAAAGAATGATATTCACTAGCAATTTCTCTTATTGCGTTGAACTAACATTATTTAGGTATTGTCTGCTCTCTTGATAATACTTTTATTATTTTAGTATTATTTTGCTATGTTAATATTCTGATAATATATTTTATTTTTTATTTTTATTTTTATTTTTATTTTCACGGAGTTGATTTTGAGATCGAAGTCACCATCCTTGCGCAGGAACATAAAACATCAGCACGAAAAACTCTGGAAGCGCTTTGGATTAATACGACCACCAACCATAAACCGCAGGGAAGGATGCCTCGATATCACAAATGATTTGAGTCCGTATATAAGACTGTTGTTTTGATGGGTAAGGCGTATTACGAGCCTATGTGATCTCCTTCCGGTAGTCTCTACTTGAATCATTCGGGGAAGCACATGAAATACAGTGAGTATGTTGAGAGTTGATTTTGTGCTTGTTGCAAACGAAATCTAGGTCTGCTGATTTTTTCTAAAGAAGTAATGGAGGTGTTTGACTGACTGGACTGAGGACAATTTGACCATTCCAAGCGCTGAAGAAGGCGAACTGCCGAAACATCAGCTGTCAAATAAAGTCTAATGTAACAACTCGTGATTGGCTTAAAGAAGGAAGTTAGAAATTTCATTATTATCTCCAACTATCACAATTTAGTGATGAGCGAATGAAAGCAATAATGGAGAGTTCAAATCATTATGTAAATATACTTGATAGTATGATAAAGAATTTTAATTATTTTAAAATTTCTCTACGAGCAATCGCTTGCGAATGGTACGATATCCATGTCGTTTATCTCCTCAGTGGCGATTTTCTGCAAGAAAAATCACGCAATTGTGATTTCTATCAGTCAAATAGCACTTACGTTTTTGAAAAACGTCACAAGTTCGTTGTTTTTCTCGTCGAAAAATTTATCGAGATTCCTCACAACTAGGGCGACTTCGTTGCACGGACCTGATGGGTAGAAAGCACGTAGGAGTTGTGAAGCAGAGAAGTTCACTATGAGAGAAAATTTTGTTCAATGTAGATGTGAAAGTTACTTACCATCGGCATTAGTTACAACCATATACTCGTACGTGGAGTCACCAGAAAACTTGAGAACACACACTGAAAAACTACTGCATGATAAGAATTCATTTTACTTGGCCCCGTATTGCGGTAGTCGGATGTTACAATAAACCCAATAATGTAAAATGGTGTGCAAAAGTGTTTGCCTTAGCTAGGGTTCGAACCTAGGCCTCACTCTTTCTGGGAGCGTCTGCTGAACCGTAGAACGACCGACGCCCCTTTTTCACTCCACTCTTTTTACGCTGCAACGCGTTATCTGTCAACAGCTAACCGTCAACGGTCTGGCTTGGGTCCACTATCGACATTGAATCCACTCATGCTAACAAATATTGGGTTTCAATAATCAATTTGTAGCGTAGAAAGAGTGGAGTGCAAAACAGGTATTGGTAGTGCAACGTTTCAGCACGCACTCCCGGGAAAGAATGAGATCTGGGTTCGAATCCCAACTGACGCAAACGTTTTTGCACACCACTCTGCACTATCGAGTTTATTACATGATTACCTATCGCAAATAAAGTGAATATCATGCTACCTTCGAGTCATTTAAAATCTATATTGTGATGGAAATTTTCAAAGTAAGAATTAAAATGGGACAATTGTTCACTTCCGACAATGCCTATGGAAAAGAAGCTGTAATGTACAGAGTTATGCCCTCAATTCTCAAGTATACGTGGTTGATCAGGCCAAGTGAGCGTGTTTTTAGAGTTTCGTGCTACTTGAGAACGAAACCTGAGTAGAAAAAAATCTTCTTAGCGCTTATAAGTTAATATGAGCTGATTCGCTCACGCCATGACAAAGACAAAGGGCGCTTTGAGCTCTAAACCAACTTAGTACAGTTCAAAACGAACCTTATTAGTTGAAATAAATTACTGGATATACAATATCTGCTATTTTACCAAAGTGAAAACGTGATTTAATGCTACTGAAAATCGTCTTTTGTCAACTCTTCGTCGCTGGCATTTTGAGAATCAACGCATTTGAAAGAGTTCACGCATTTCGTTCATGAAAACACTAAGACCTCGCAACAATGTCCTCGATGTCTATGGGTGCAAAGACTTTGTTTGAAAATACGATCTGCAACTCGTTTTCGTATATTGTAGGAACAATAAGTCTAGGAACTTTAAAATCAAAAATACAGGTTTTGTGTAACTATAAGTGCTTTTAATTTCAAGAAAGTTCCTATTAGAAGCTAAATTCATTTGAGCTATCATAGCATTTTTATCGTCAAAAATGGTACAGCTAAGCAATAAATAACTTTGGACCCACACTGTTAGGAATGAAAATTCGACAAATACTTGGTTTCGTCCTACTTGACGCTAGAGGATTTAAATCTATAATAAAGAGAACTTCTAACGAATCATCTGTAGCTGGGGGTCTTATTCCTACAGACTATCAAATGCAATAAAAGCGAGGTGGCACAGAAGAGGTGATGTCATTGAGGAAGCCGCTGGAGGAACTTATGCTTTTTCGTGCCAAACCAGCTAAACATCTCATCCTGGCGTGATCGGGGAACTGACATCAGACACTATGAAAAGAACTGTATTTAAGAGATACCTGCATCAGCGTAATGCATATGATTACGGTTGTGTGAAAGCAACTAAGGGCTCGGCTTCCCATGGCGCCACTTAATCACAGTCTTCTCTACAATTATCTTCTTTCTTTAAAAAGGCTTAAACCAAGGCATAGAAAGTTCACTAGGCTAAAGCTGTCGTGTTCATTGCTGAGGTATGCATGGCACTTCTTGTTCCAATGTTAACCTGGTGTTTGCCTTTGTAAGGAGTATTCATACAATATCAGACAGCACAAGAACGCATCAGTTTACAAAAAGACATGCGCAGGCATTCTACAATGCAGCCCTGTGGAATGTCTAGAATCTGCAGTGAAGAGCATTGGTAAGAGATCCTAGCAAAAAACTCTCACACAAGAAAATATTTGCCACAGTACACCAATTCTATGTTTCATAAGTGTTTTTTTTTTACTTTAGAACAAATGAACCAAACTACTTCAACATTCGTATCTATAATTATCAAATATAATTTATCATTTGTTTTAAGGGCGCATGTGGCGCAGTGGTCATAAGTGCCCTGGATCGCACACAAGATTAATGGCTCGATCTCGCGCTCATGGCTTGCCAAGCTATCCATCCCTACGGAGTCGCTATACTGGTGTCAGACTTATCTAGGAGGACAAGCAGCACTGACTCGATACATCGGTAAACCAGTGCGAGCTAATGTAGCTACTAGATATGCCTTCAGTCACCTCAAACAAAGCTAAAAATTGAAGACGAATGCATAGCGCATCTCTAAGAGGTTGATCAACTCCAAGAGCTTTCTCTTTTATTATTTAGAGATTGTCTTACTAAAATCTAATGATAATCACCGTGTTTCACTTAACACCAAAAAAAATCTTGGATGACCTCTCTACACTTTGTATGAAAATTCAACAGATTTGTTAAGAACAGCGATTCAAAGCGTAGGTGGTGGTATTCCTTTTTCTACGTCTTCAGTGTGCTTGAAGACCATTGCTGAACCAGAATGATCATTAAAATCTTGAATAAGACCATGCCGTTGATGCTACAAACCTTTCATTTTGAGGTCATACTTCATCACTGTTTTCGGTATCCGACAAAATTTGGTTAACTTGAACATCAAAATTTATGTATAGACTACTTATTAATGCTCTGTGTATCCGTTACGAGTAAAAATTGTGAAGAAATGGAAAGCATAGATAAATGTACCAGCTAACCCACTTGGTACTGAGAAAATGTCGTTTGAAAAATTACTTATTTGCAGTTGTACTGATCGATGATCCAGCGAAAGAGCACTACCCCATAGCTGTAATCAAAAATAATTTTCAGACACACTTACTCTCAGACACTGATCATTGCTGATGTTTGCTTGTAATTTTACATCGTTCTAGAAGCGCCTGAAGCGTGGTAAGCTGCTAATGAATAGGCGAATTAGCTTCAATACAGACGACAGCGAATACGCAAACGGCGCCTCAGCTCGATGTGAACATTAGCCACCCAAAAAGGTTGGAGACTGAACTGATGTGCCTGATAAACACACTGATCATTCCAGTCTCCAAAGTTTTTGTTATCAAAAATATACTGGTTTATTATCTCTTCTCTTGCCCCTCACATGCGAAAAAGTCTTTTTTAACGAAAATGTTATAAACAGCAGCAACTACTTGCATAGAAAGAGAGAAGGAGGTAGAATCATAAAATTAGCTTGGCAAATGGCTACATCTAAAGACCGCGAAAATGTTGATTCCTGGGACAGGTTTGGGGAAGCTAACGCGCTTAGCAAAAAATTCTGGCGAAATCAAGGTCCTGTTTATACTGCCGTTCTTTTCGAGCGAAATAAGTATAGCTAAACTCTGCCTGAAAATGTGACATACTTCGAAAATTTAATGGCAGTGAATAAATCAACCCGAATTCTCTGAGGCGTCGGTCAGTTCGCAACCGCTTATATGACCGTCTATGAACGACGCAAGAGCGCATAACATGCCGTAACAGTAAAGACGCTAATCACATGAATACGGATCAGTTTACCTAATATCTTGTGGAGCGTGTGACGATGAATACAATGGCGAAACGAGTAGGACTCTGCAAGTCCGTATAAAAGACCACCTAATCAAGAAGCTCTAAGATAAAGCTAATACACCACTGCGCTTGCATGAGACACAGACATATCACGGGGAGGATTTTGAGATAGCTGTCGCCATCTTCGCATACGGATAAAAGGCCCCAGCACTTGAGATCTCAATGCATTTTGAGGAATTATGACGAATCCCTATATAAACTGCAGAAAAGCATGTCGCGTTATCAGACGTGGTAACTCACATTATACAAGACTGTTTCGTGATGTGGGAGATGCACTACCAGATCATTTGATCTCTGCACGGCTGGTCTTTGATTGAACAACTCAGTGGAAGTCATAGAAAACGGTGAGTGTATGAGATGTCGTTTTGCTATTAATGCGGCTGAAACCTAGGTCTGGTGATTTTTCCGCGGAATAAAGACGGTGTTTTGCTGGCTGGGTTGCAGACGACCAAACTATCAGTGGTGCTGAAGAAGACGGACGCCAAAAGGTCAACTGCTCGAATGAATTGCCTGAGAATAACCTCGTACTTGGCTCACAGAGAAAAGTCTACGAATTATTTGAATAGTGCCGAGTGTGACAGAGGGTGAGGTTTGGAAATTATACCTGATAGAGCTTGGTCGATGTCGTTGTTCGAAATTCCCATAAAATCGATGCATCTTGAGCAGCAATTGATACCTTTGGTTTTGACACTTAATATTTTCGACAGATAAATGCTTTTTAAAATCCGGGGCAAGATCATTCTGCTTGTAAGAAATAGAAATAAGAGACACAAGAACACAAAACAACAGTAATGAAAACGAAGCAACATGAAGCATGCAAAATGGTATACCAGGAGCCTTAATAAACTTACTTGTTATTCTACTGCAGTTCACTAGGTTGCTTGAGATGTCTTTTAAACAACTGCTTTAATTGTACTTCCATCTTCTTTATCAAAGTTTTCGATGCTAAGGCGATCAACCATTTTCCTTTCATTTTTTGCAAAGAAATTTTTTGACATTCACATGATGATGTAGATGTGCCGCCTTCGTATTCCTCTCTAAAACTTGCATGAGTCATTCTATCATAACATTTTTTAACGCCATGGCTTTTGATTTGATTAAATAACGACTTACTGTGGCTCAAATCCATTAAGTTTCTTATCCAAGTATCTCACACTGTTGTCGGCCGAGTTCATGTCTACTGCCAGAGGCCAAGTCGATGTTTGCTTGCTTTCTTGTTTTCCCTCAATAAGCTCGTTCTATAGAAGTTCAATGAGGTTCAATATCAACATCAAACCTGTGTGGCTTCCAAATCTATTGGAAATGATGTTTGGCTCTTATAAGTGGGCGTTTCTACTCTAGTCAATTCGTGCGATTGCGGCCCAAGTAACATCAGCGAGTCTTTCTCTGCTTGTGATTGAGTCACCTATGCTCGAATGCACTTTATGATCACTACTGAAGATTATGTGAAAGCGTGATAGCACCACTAACTTTAATGCAAACTTATTCACCTAATTAAAGTGCTTGTCTTCTTAGCCCCAAGCATTTTTTGAAAGTTAGCTATCAATAGCACATAGACGGTGGAGCGGTTCCTACAGGAGTCGCACTTGCTTCACTAATTCGTTTTGAGAAACAAAAATTTTTGTTGGAGTTCTTTTGATTATTCGATAGCTGAAGACATGAATATTTTATGGCTTTGATGCTCATATAAAATGTCCTGTAGTATTTTCTCATTCGATTGCTTACAAAGGTCCCATGCGTGGCATGAGATCATTTACTAATGATGTTCACTACAAGTAATCAAGTGACAGATTTTTGAGAGGACAGCTCGTTTGAAGCAGTTGAAGCTCAAGTTGGAGAACTTTCATATGATCACAAATATTTCACATACAAAATTTTTCGTGCAGAAAAGTAAACCACTGTTAGGAGTGAAGCTTGTACAGATTCGCAAATGTACATAGGCGAAAGTAAGCAGTTTTGAGACTTTCTTATGAAATTTTTTGTTTATTGTTATAATTGCTGATCTAATAAACCTAATTTTCCCTTTAACTGAACGCGTTCATTTGTTAATACAGTATTTTTCGCTGTTGAAAGATCTCGAAAAATTGAAAGAACTTTTTACACACCTTATATAAATATATATATATATATATTGTGAAGCGAGGTGTTCTATGACATGGTAAAGAGCACGTGCGGCTGCACTACAGAATTTCATAGAACTCAGAAGCAAGTGAGATCTTTATTGAAGTCTCACCATCCCGCAGTGATTTTTTTTGTGTGCAGAAGTTTTCTCCGGACTTTTTGTGAATAATCGATAGTTGGTCAAATATAAGTGTAAAATTCTCACTGAAACTGCACAGGCCAATCTCCAAAAAATTTGTCAATTTGTTATTCTTATTATCGCGTTACATCGCTGCAAAGAAAAACAAAAAACCTGGTGAAAGCATTTGCATAGGACAACCTACGGACTGATTGCAAACACCTCAGATAGCTAATGTTATGCACACAAAGTCACCGAAAAAAACTGTAGTGAGACTAATAGGAATGAACAGCAAGTAGATGCACTAATACCACCCTTTCCTCAGCCATTCTATAGACAACAAGACCCCAACGAGGAGGTAGATAGAAAATTCAGGAAATTTGCGGACGAAACTCTTAGAACCCTCACTCACTATAGCAGGAAAAGATATCAATCGAACCTCACCGAACTACAAAAGCGTGGCATGAAAGAGGTACGAGAGTTGATAAGGAAAGGTAAGATAAGGCTATCAGTTAGTGATACGGGTGGAGAATTTGTTGTGATTCCTCGACAGTTAGATATCGCAATAACAAACAAGCATCTCGAAGATGCCTCGCTTTACCGATCATTTTCTGTAAAGGAATTCAAAAGGCAAAACCGCAAATTAAACAGTGAGTGGGTCCGTACGGCAAAAGCGGCAGGCTCAAGACCATCAACCATTTCTCAATTAAAAATCCAGTCACCAACATGACCTGTCTTATACTTGCTTATAAAAACACATAAGTTAGCATCCACTGATGATCTGATGTCTAACGATCCATCGATATTCAAAGTTAGACCTATCATCAGTTGTGTAGGCGGACCGACGGATAGGATAGCATGGTTCTTGACTTTAATAACATCCCAGTTGCTAGGACACATTCCAGCCCATCTGACGAACACTCAGATGTTCCTGGATCGTCTACGTAACGCGAACTCGAACAACGCGTACGTAATGGAGTCATTTGACGTCACTGCTTTATATACCAACGTGTCAAATGACTCCGCAGTGCAAGCCACACATGAGCTTCTTATGCAACACCAAGGAGCTGTAAACATGTATGACTTGACGATTGAGCAGTTCATGGTCCTACTAAAAGAGTGCCTGAACTGCTCAGTCTTCAGATGGTCCGGGAAATATTATGCTCCTTTCAGAGGGCTGGCAATGGGACAGCGACTGGCACCTAGCCTGGCCATTGCCTTTATGTCCAAAGTGGAAGCACCAGTGATGAATCTCCGGCCATTACTCTACTGTAGGTATATAGATGATTGTTTGGTTATCTGTTCCACTCAAAAGGAGCCTAATAATTGTTTTAGATTGTTGAATGAACAGTCAGAATATATAAAATTCACCCGCGAGTTACCAAAAGACGATTGGCTCCCATTCTTGAACGTCCCAATAAACCTAACTGAGAGCGGCTCATAACAAAGTGGTACCGAAAGCCAAGTAATAAGAATACCCTGGTTCACTATCTCTCATCTCATCTCTCACATACGAAAAAGGCGCTAGTAAAAAACATCGAACAGCAGCCAATGTATGTAGTGGGGAGGAGCAAAGAGTAGAAAATGGCTCGGGAAATAGCCATTTATAATGGATACGAATTTCTAACCCCTCGGCTTAGGTTTAGAGGAAATAATGCGCCTCCGAACGAAAACTTGAATGAAAGGAAAGTCCCGTTTATCATCCCGTTCTATTCATATGAGAAGGATGCCGAGGTTAATAGAAGTCGGTCTTGGGAAAAACTGTAGTTTTTATAGGCGAAGCTTCGTCGCCTATCGGTTAAAGAAATTGCGAAAAAATGAATAGAGATTCATGAACTTTGGCCCTTTCAAGATCAAAAAATACAAACTCACCGAGTCTTGCATTGAATGCTCATTGAATTTCGAGAGATCCAGTGTGGGTAAGGGATCCTTAATGGGCTCTTTCACGAGTTGCAAGGCCGTTTTCTTACTTTTAAAATACCGACAACCGATTACGTCAGAGTGACCTTTGGGACATTGAAGGAGTTGTGCCACATACGCAGCTGCTGTTGAAGCTGGATTTCCATATTTTTCTCTGTTCTTCCAAGTGTTGCTCCTAAAAGATATTGAGCTAATTCCTATGCTACATCTATATCCCACCTCTTGACTTTACACGTTCGCACCTTTTTTCTCAGTTCTTCTCTCATTTTTTCTTGCTCCTCTATCTTCCTTCTTTGTTCAACTAGCTCGTTTTGCAGTAGTTGCAACTGTTTTCGTTTTGCGATCAATTCCTTCGTTTGAAGACTTTGTTCATAGGTTTGTAGAATGTTTTGCAGCTGTCTTACGCGCTATAAAGTAAAGGCTCAACAAGAGAACCTTTTTTTTACACTTCATAACTCACTTCAACATTCATCACATTGCCGGTGCGAAGGCTCGTCACTACCAGATCCACTTCTGGATCCAGTGACTGAGCAAAAGAACCGGGAACGCTGCCAACGGCTCTTTCCAGCATATCTTGGAAAATTTGACTTATACACATTTTGCACTGCCGTGTTTTACGCTCCGTATAGTGCCCACCGAACTTTTTTATAAACAGTGATTATGATGAGAAGGATGGGATCTTCATTGCGTAATTCCTTGATTTCATCATTATAATCATAATTTTTGCTACGAAAATTATTTTGCAATATTGACGTAAAAGGTCAAGTCCTAACTCACCAAAGTTCTGTGGTGCCCTTCTCAATAATGTGTCCACTTCTTGAATCCTTTTTGAATCTAGGGTATTTACATTCGGGTTACCAATACTGTCGCTTGTGAACGGTTTCTCCTCCACTGTGTGCTGCGGTTGCTGAAAACGTTCACCTCATTTTCAGGAAAAAAATTTTTTTTCATAATTTTTGGGAAGCACCTGAGAATATGGCAATGACGTCTTCAATTTATCAAGGACAGCCGCTGCTATCTGAAAGAGAAAATAGAAAATATATAATTATAAAATAATATAGAAAATAAGATGTCTATACATGCAAGTATATATATATATATATATATATATATATATATATATATGAAACTAAAAAATCACATCATTTGCAGATGGAAGCAGAGTGGTGGTGGAGATGGGACTTTTCGTAGAGAAACGTCCTTCCAAATTTCTGTTTCTATAATAGTGTTAGCTAAAGTTATGTATTTAATTCTAATTATGAACACTTTCATTTGGGTAGATATTTCATATAAAAATGTGATTATAACTGAGAAACACCTGATAAATTGATCAAAATCCTTTATTGGAACACCATCTAGGTACATAATCTTCTCCGTTGTTGTAGGCGTTGTAGCGACACTAGACATTGTAGCAGCTGAGCGCTAATGCATTCGAAGTAATTTTTTCAAATCATACCATACTTACAAAGGAAATAACGAAAGTTTTTGATTACTAAACAGTTGGTCACTCATAGTCACATTTGGGCGGAAATCAAACTTTTGTTCCACAGCGGTCTTGTTGATGCCCAAACTGCTAAGTGGAACTCCCATGCCTTCGGCTACCTGAAAATTGTTCTTCGAATGGCAACGAACTCATCAACAGGCGACAAGAAATTACGCACACTGAGAGGGTCGACAACAAGTTGGCTGAGTAGACCATCACCAAGCATATGTGATATCATCTCTCTGAGTGACTGCGATAAACGTGATCGAAAATGAATGTCGTCTTTCCTGTGAAAAGATGACAGACCTCAGTTTTTCAGGCTTGCCTTCCATTTGGCTGTGAATAACAGTGGGCAGACGTGGTAAGGTATCCACCAAGCGTTGAGCAAATGCCATTCCAGAATGTGGACCAGAAGTTGTTTCATCAGCAACGACAAAAAAAATCATCATTGCAAGCAACGAAACAATCCACATAAGTGATCTGACTGGAGGAAAATTCTAGAACTACTGCCTGAAATTGAGCTACTTTGAGTAGGTGTTGAGAAGCCAGCTAGGATTTGCAGTTCTGCATTTAAAATAAATCTGAACATAACATTGTTGAATATCTTTCCAAGTAAGCAATAGAAATGCCAAAAGAATAAGAGCACATCACATTTCCTATGATTGTTGCAAGATATTAATCGAATATGGGACATGTTGTGAAAAGACTATCGGTGACCGTATCGCTAAATGTAGGTCGCCTATCTGATCAATTTGCTACGTGCTAAGATCACGTCGGTTCTTCCTACTATTCGAAAATATTAGAGAAATGTTTTTACGCGATTCTTTATATTTTTCTATGATATACTTATTTTTATTGATCATAAAATTATGGAGAATAATCTAAGCTTACAATAGAGGCGCTTGGAAGAAAACCGCTTTTTGTTTACGCCATTACCTCCACGGAAGCAGATATCCATTAAATTTATTATTGAATTTGATACGTAATAGTGCAGTAGTTTCAACAGAAGCAACCTTCTCAAAGGTATATGATTAAACTGCCTAGAAATGAGTTTTTGATTATATTAGACCTTAAAAAGAAACTTTCGAAACTAGGCCTATGATGTAGAGTGGTGTGCAAAAACGTTTGCCTCAGCTGGGATTTTTCATCATAACACCGCAATCGGCGGTCAAATAAAACGATTTCCGATTGATTACTAGACCTATAAACATCCAAAATGGCCTGAGCGAATGTTTTTTGTCTTTTCGAGTTTGATATGTCAGTGGCTTACGTGCGTTCCGGCAGCATCGCCTGTCTCATCGCAGCCACACGCCCCACTAGTCGCCCTTACTGAAGTAGGAACTAAGAAACATTTTTGGTCCCAGCCACGTGAAAATGCGGTTGTACCCGTTTTCTTTCAGTCAATGGTTTACGGCTCTTACTAGCACGCAGATATTGTCTTTCAGCCGACTGCTTCTAAATCTGTTTGCATAACGAAGAGCATTCAATTGAAACGATTGCACCACTCAGTTAGGTTGAGAATTCGTTTTGAATATTTTTTTCAAATCACGCTCATATCTTAACATGCCTAATAATTATTTTTCGTCGGTTGCACGATGCCCTTCGTTTGAGCCAATCCCTTCGAGGGAAAACCCCCTTACATGAAGGATTCAACGACGAATATTTTACACGCGTCGATAAGTGATAAAGTCACCGAACACGTAGTGCTGTACACTCGATTGCTCTTGACTCGTAGTTGTGAAATATCATTCCGTTCGGTTCCCACCTGGTGAGACTGCAAGGCCGAAACACGTGTATTTCATTGTATAAATGTCCATAACAGTTCACATGCATGGTCCAAAAACCATTATCTGGCACAAGCTGATGATACATGAGACTGAGCAGATATCTGCTGCTCGATTTTTTGGAAAGTGCAAAAATTATTTTGAGATTTTTTTTTGGTTTGGAACATTTGCCAAATTCAAGCGAGAAGCACTACTTATGTTTAATTTTGTAGTTAGTAAACTAGTTACCTTTCATGAGTTGCTTTTGCAAACTGAAATATCCCTCTAAGAACCATCTGGCAGGTTTCTTCCTATGCCGCGACCTCAGATCTCACTCAGCTACTGTAATGGCGGCTCCGCGCCCCGTAAGAAAAACGGCACATCTTGTGGGAAGACAGATGCAGGCACCATGACAGATGCTAGGACACGAACCCAGGTGATTCTGAGAGAGCATTTTCATCATGAAATAATGGAATTTTATTGAGAACGTTTCTACAGAGATATTTTCAGTGTAGCGAACATCTCTATCTTCTATATTCCATCTCTATCTCCTATGTTTCAACGAGAAAGCTACATCTTTAAATGACAGTGATAATGATAGTGATAATGATTATGGTAACATAATGATAATGGTAATGATTATGATAATGATCATGTTAATGACTGTAACAATGATAATTGATAGTACTAAAAAGCAGGAAAAGACGAAGAAGAAAATTGGCAGTCAGAAAAACCAGGAATAAGTGATGCCATTCACCCTTTATTTGTTAACACCTACAACTATTGGAACGTCTTCAAAACATGACTTGTTGTTGTTCATTTCATTTCAGTAATCATCAGCAATAGTTTCTATCAAATAGTTTCATGAACGATGATCCGCATTTATAGTGATTAGGTTCAGCTCATTGTTTTAAGTTTTCATTCCTCATTGAGATTTATCAAGTCGGATGCTCGTTTGTTAATTCGGTAATGGTCGATCATCCCATTCGCTCCGTGAGCATTGACCATCACTTTTTCTGCGTTGTATTAATGTTCTTTGTTCAGATTCGTCTGAAAAAAAAATATCTCATGGGAGCCTTTCCTCTGAAGTGAATAGACTGAATCTATGAAACCAGATGTGTTGAGATTGTCGGCTAATCAGTAAACTAACATGGATTGCAAAGCTGTGCGTAAAGGCGTTCGTGTAGGGTAAGAAGCACACTAGTTCTGATGTGTGACATTTTACAGAGTTGATCTTTGGCAGAAATCATTCTGTACTTGTTATGTTATTGAAAAACTAGCTAGATCTATCCAGAATGTGGAGAGGCTTTCATGAATTTGCTTACTATCTGGAGCGATGTTCAGCCTTGCTTGTGTTCTTCGTGCTGGTACAGTTTAACCAATTGTGAGATTGCGAAAATGTTAGGGAATTATCAGACTTTAAGATTTGAATTTAGCTATTACTACAGCAATGAAGGCTAAGATTACGGAGACATTGCGCATAAGCTAAATTAAAGAACGGTTGGACAAAAAAATTGGAAACCTATGATTTTGGACAAGAAAATGATTCCATAAGATTAAAGATGAAACGAGCTTACATTTTTACCTATGCACAATACTCGTTCTTCTTAGTCAACATTGTCTTTGTTAGTTCCTATCTCTGCTTCAATTGCTCTATGTACCTGATTTAACTATTCCCCTTTGCTTGCTCAACTCAACACACCTTCTTCGTTAGCTGCCCTTTAAACGATAAGGATCAGACATTCATGTGAATGTAAAGTTTCAAATCCCCGAATTTTTCGAGCTACCAAGAATTCATTATGCTTGGAAATGTGTAGACATGTAATTTATGCAATCATGAGTTCAACAAAGGTCTTTAGCAGTCAAACCTTTTGAGTCATTCATGTAATGTTGGCCGTGTTGTTAAAAACTATGTGCCATGCTTTTAGCTTTACTTTCGACTGTTTATATAGACTTCGTTCAAAAACAATAACAATCTGATAATCTGAAAACATCACAACATGTTTTGAGCCTTTCATGAGGTCTGGTATGGCAGCTATTAAGTACGAGATATTAGACAGGGTGCCGTTCCGTTTTCGCAGCCTCATCAATAGCACGGTGCTTTTCGGTACAGTTGATCTCTTCCAAGGGGGATGTGCCCTATTTATGAAGGAATCGATGCCAAATCATTCCGATCACCACATGTCGAGTGACAGAATCCCCCAACATTGCAATGACCTCAGTCGAGTGCTTGTGACTGGTAGAACTTAAATGCTATTTTTGGCACTTGTAAATATCCTTTCGTTACGACGACATGGGAAATCGCTGAGCAGACTTTCCGAGACAAAATGCCATATAGCTGTGCGCTAGTCGTGCTGTCTCTCTAAAAAAGTTATATGTTCAAAAATATTTCTTCAGATGAGATTTCAAACACAGCAATGTAGAGCGATGTGCAAAATTCTTGCCTCAGGCGGAACTCGAACCTACATCTCACTCTATTCCGGAGCGCGTACTCTAACCCGTTGCACTACTGACGCCCATTTTGCACACCTCTCTTTTTACGCTTCAACGCATGCATGTGTCAGTTGCCAACCGTCTACGGCCTGGCCCAGGTAGTCGGCATCGGCAATGGACGCAGTCACGCTGACAGATATTTGGTATTGATGATCGAATGAAATTCCTTCTCATGATCAAAAGAAATTCTGTTTATTTAACCTCTTCTAGCGGTGGTATGATGCATAGCATTTCTAACATCATACCACTTCTAGAAACGGTCAAATAAACAGTATTTAATTCTAAACGCAACCAACTGAAAGTTATTGTTATATGCTTTGTAACAGTCATAAGCCATCGACATAAAATCAGTCTAGACCACAACATCAAGTGATGTTCACTTTGTCTGTTGTGATACATCAGTGGCACTGCTGCTCTTAGTAGGGTTGATTTGAGCATGTGGCTTTGAACGAAGCGTGCGAGATCGCTGAAAACCTACGTAAACCACTAGCCTACCAGAGCTTTGAGAGGTTTGAGACATTTTTCAAATTTTAAGCGGGGTTTTAGACACAGTCGATCGAAAGGCGTTTCCATATGATCTGTCTCCCATTGGCTTACTCTTACACGCGATAGGGGAAAATGAGTGTCATTGATACCTGCTCAAATTGGTCGACGATTTACGGGACAACAGGTGACCGCTGATGATGAGTCCTAATTTTACTAACAACACCTAACGCATCATGCGCACGCCGCTACTTATTAACCTCATAACATTCCTTCACCGACACTCTGAGTTTTGTGTTTGAACAGTTTTTTTCACACTTGGAAACCTTTATAGTATACACTTTGTTCTCGAACATTATTCTATGTAGCTCAACATTGCAAGAATCAAATTGTGTGCATTGCACTAAATTGTGCGCTCAGTTTGTTTCTGTGTATCTACCACCCACATTAATCGTCAACTTTTGCTTATAATCTCGCTCACAGATTAAGATTATTTGATTATCTTCAAAGATGTCCTCGAAGAGAGTCTTCATTGAATCCGAAGATCGCCTTAAAGGTATTTCTAGATCTTAGGAACCTCTTGGAGCTTCTTAGACAACTTCAACACCAAAACCACATGAAAGATAGATGTGGGTCCCAGACGGGTTCAAATCAGCGTCATGTGAGGATCAAAGGAACAATGCGAGTGCACTTCATGTTACAGTTTATACATATATCTTTACACTAATATCTGCGACGTATATCTCATATGAAGTTCAGTGTTGCTGTTTAATATAACCGGATAAATTATGGAAAGGTAAAGTCGCATGTGCTCAGCTGATTCACATATTCTTCTAGAAGCCACGCCTATTTTGAATGCCTCGCCTCGACTATAATTAACCTTAGTGCGACCAAAATATTGCAAAGCCTGGAGTTTGACCCTTTAAAACCATCTTTTTAGTCCTTTTATGCAATCTCGCGCTCTTTCTCGGTTCTGTAAGCCGAGCTATAGAAAGATGATGCCAAGGAATTAGTTTCATTTACGTCATTGCTGCTTATCAAATATTTTATAATTTTGGAGCGCAAAGAAGCTTTAACGGCCGAATGACGGCCTGTTTCAACGTGGCTCAAGTTGTCTCAATTGTGTTAAGCACAACTGGGAGATGTTATACAATATTTGGACCTTTCCTATGGAATGCACTGCCAAAAAGCTCTTCATGGTTCACATACGTTCTGAAACTTCTATTGAATCCTGACAGCACTGTCGTCATTTGGAGAAATAGTCTCATCGTCAGTTACAGATTTTGATATGCTCCAAAGGCATCACGCCATACACAACTGGGGATACGCTCTAAAAAGTCGAAGAAAAACACAAAACAACTGGTGGAGAAGCATGAAGCCCGAATGATAGGGCGAAGGGCCCAACGAGAGAGGCGAGGTGATTTCTTGGAAGAGATTAAACGTTCTGACCATCACGTGTTGACATCAATGTAGGGGTACAAAGATGAACTGGGCGTCAAATGCGGCACCTACGCAGATTTAGGCACCATTTTCTAAGTACTCAAGTAACCTACATTCGTGGTATATAGAACCCTGATTGAAATTTCTTTTAGTCAGAGAGAATGTTTCGAGCCATTTTGAGGTCGGTACGGTAGCGGATTACGTACGTTTGGCGCTTTCGCCCACTTCACCAGAGCCACATGCTCCCCACATGAATCACCCTGTTGAAGGTAGGGACAAGGGCAACTTCGATATGATAAAATAACGTTAAAATGTGATTTCTACGTTCTCACCACACTACTGCACTCGATGGCATAAAGCTGTTATCTAGACAAGGCACTTTACATTCAACTGGTTCATGAAACCTTGTTGTAAACATCAAATATAATCAGAAAGAATGTTTCGAGCCATTTCAAGGTTGGTGCGTCGAACGTAAGGCGCATTGTTTGAAATAGCAGCCGTATGCCATTGATTCGAATAGAATGGTCAGAACACGGAAACTACAAACTTACAATATTTCGTCGTGCCAACCTTCCCTCGTTCCTAGCATCAGTGGGGAACTTACGGAGCGTGTGGCTTTAATGAAGCGGGCTAGACCGCAGAAAGTATCTGAACCATCAACGTACCAACCTCGAAATGCCTTAGAACATTATCCCTGACTATTTTTGAGCAACACTTCAAAATCTGAGAGCAAAGCTGACTTTACTTCCTCAACAACAAATCAAAATGCCAATATTAACAAAGAAAAAACCACTGCTATTAACATTATACTTTTGATTCTATTCTTGATTTGAGTCTCACAATCTTACAATTCATATCTATTTTGTATATGATGTAATAGTACTGAGATGATATCGTCCTTTCAAACATCATCCTTCGTTAGCAGACTAGAACAAATTCCTGTATGCCTAATAAGTGACCAGAAAGTGAATGATTCAGAGCAGCCCATGGGTGCCACTCATACTACTGCATATGATTCTACAGATTATTCTAACCGACCACCCGTCGTAGGCTGCGTTTTATGGAGGTGTGGGACCAATCAAGAGATATCCTATTCAGTTTTCGCTTATATGCAGAAGCACTCTATTTGTTATAAACAACCATCTTCAAAATACATTCACGCCTTATTGATTCAGAAATGTTTTCTCTCACAAAACCCCATCTGAAGCTGTAAGCCCCTTTGTACAGATAACAGTTGAATGATATGTCGGATTCATCTCACTCATAACTGGCAACACAAAGATAATCGAGTAGATCACTGACATGTCACGTCCAGAAAATACATTGTTAATATAGGTCTATGAAGACATTTCTCAAAAAATATTCATTTCACTGGCATGTGCTCGGTTTCGTTAAATGTAGTAGCACACTTGTCGCTTCTTAAACATTTCTCCACCTCTTTCTCTTCAGTTCCTATGTTGGATTCATTTTTGAGCAGAGTTATTATGTGTTCCGACAATATTACCTGAGTCTACATAAAATACACAGAACGACAAACAAGGTGATTTCTGCGTGGAAAAAGAGAATGGTATGTAGCCTTCTACAGCGCTGTTGCAGTAGAAATAAAACTGCATTCCACAGGCGACGCGTAATATCGCACATACTTTTTTCGAACAGAGTTCTTCCTCTAAACCATTAGTAATCATTAGATAGCGTAAAATTCGGCGATTATACTGTGCTAGTTTTTCAAAGGACCCCTTCACTGCACTACAGCGAGGAAAACAAGACCGAGTATCACACATGTGGCGCACTGCTTGTCGGCCAGGCGTGTGAGTGCCGTGTATCCATCGCAAAGCACGATTCAGGTGTGCTGCGCGATTTTTGTTACTAAATCCGAAGTTTTTTCTAGCTTTGGAGAAAACTTCAGATAATACGTATAACACTCACACTTCAAGATTTCCTCTACACATACATAAGCTTTTATTGCTTGGATTGTGCTGTTTGGGTTTAGGCGTATTGGCGGGTTTATTTGGTAGTAAAAAATGAGATTGCAAAACCTTAGCTTCCACAACATTACAACAAAGCTTTTTCCAAAATTTTAGCATGAAAAACCTAGAAATTTCTAGAACGTAGAGAGATAATTTTCGGACAATAAAGAAATTACTCATGAACGTGAAGCGCTTGTGAAACCTAATTTTATTCTCATTGATACAGCGTTGTGGAGAGGTCTTTCTAGAAAACGTGCACACTTTGGAATTCTCCGAGATCTATGCTTTCGAGTAAGCTAAAAGTCTAGTGAACTTTGTCCAGAAAAAAGGGTCCCTTCAAAAACCCTCTTCAAAACCAGGAAATTACTTAACTAGAGCTGGAAAATTTGAGAATACATCAAATTATAATATTTAGAAAAACTGAAATATTCTGTTAATATTGAAGCAAGCGTGTTGGTGTTCCGCAGACTAGAATTTCGATCCTGAATTGATAAAGTATTATGTATGTCCAGTTCTGCAGAATCACTAGTAACAGAATTATGGACCTACGCCTTCAACTTCAATATTCCTAGCTTTTGTGGAACTAGTCTCTCTTTTCAAATGAAAGGCTGCTTGGAAGTTTCTCCCTCCAGTGAATTTGTTTACCTCGCTCATTTTTTCACCACATTCGATTTTGTCGTCCTGAAATGTGTATGGCTAGATGACACATGATGTAGATTCATGAGACAAAAACAGTGGAAATACCTAGGGGTCATATATGAAAGTGAGTATTGTTTCATGTCTACTGACGGCCAATAGGCGGTTGTGAAGTACCACGGGTACGAATGGGGAGACTTGAATGTGCTTGCTTGAGTCAGTCAATGCTGTTAATGAAATGACAAATCATACAGAAGCAAAAATTACTTTAACTCTATTCCAGCTTCGTTTCTTAGAATCACTCTGCACTAGGGCAGGCTGGTAAGATGTTCCCACAAGTTCGCTCAAGTGATTCAGTTTCTTAGTATCACTCTTCGTGATGTTAGGTTTAGAACATATCCCGACTTCTTCGCTTAAGTACTATTGTTTGCATTGCTTTGCCTTTTTCAGACACACAGCCTGGTAAGTACTGTTAGAAAATTTTAAAGGACATAAAGAAGAGATAGTTACTCAATTATTTTAAACAACACTCCATCAAATGATCATCCTAGATTAAGACGATAAATCAGTCGACTATCCCATAACAGAATAATAAGCAATACAGTGTAGGACTTACGCCACTAGTAAGCTCAGTAGCGTTATGACCATTCTTTAACTGTTTGCTTGTCATTTATTCTTCTTTCTGCACGATATGACGGTCTGCTTTTCTACCTCCAATAAAGACTCCAGCGTGCTGCTTTTCATATCTGTTTCCAACCTTCTTTGCTGGTTCCTTAATGATTCCATAGAGATATTATCAAACAGTCTTGACGTTTACATCTTTCGACCCAAATATCCATGAACAAAAATTACAAAAAAACTGGTCCCTTTCGGTTGTATGGAGATGAATGAATGTTCGCCTCATTCCCTAAGCATAAATTTTTCATAGGAATGTTAATAATCGTCCGAAAGTATAGATTTCTCTTTACAGCTCCGTGTGGGCCAATTTTTTCAAAACACACATTATGACGATGTAAAATCAAAAAACAAAATGTGTTATGCGCAACAGAACCACGTGTTTTTTTATCTCGCTTATATTTCGCTGGACAAAATTCTTTGCCTAGAGTGATAGCAGCCATTAGATAACATAAGTTTGAAGGACTCAAAAATTTGTCTGCTTTTTGGAAAAGCTCCTTTGATAGTGCTGAAGGAGAAAGAT
Source organism: Parelaphostrongylus tenuis (assembly GCA_019055375.1). Lineage (NCBI taxonomy): Eukaryota > Metazoa > Nematoda > Chromadorea > Rhabditida > Metastrongylidae > Parelaphostrongylus > Parelaphostrongylus tenuis. The sequence goes on from JAHQIW010004709.1 coordinate 143,455, forward strand.
AAGATTTGTACCTTACACCTTACCTAACAAAATTCTCTTTACACACTTAGTAATGATTCAATAGCCTAAGTATAAACGATTCCAACACTGTGCTTATTTTCTGGAAATACCGTATAGCAAAAAAAATAAGATCGAGTTTCACATTCTCGACGAGCTTGTTTGCCGGTTAATCCATGGGGCTGGGGAAGTAAGCACGGGGCGAGGAGGGACGATCAATCGTTCGTCCTAGATATGTTGTTGCTCAACTAGAAATTTTTCTCCTCTTAAAAAAAAACTCCAGAGAGAACGACTGACTAAAATACTACGGAAATTCCTCTACACGTTGATAAGCTTTTCGTGCTACCAGGAAATTATATGCATATAGAAATGGAAGGTATGAAACATAACTTTTCTGGATGCTACAGCGTTATAGAAAGGTTTTGAAAAATTGGCCACTTAGGGCTCTAACTAAAAATCTAAGCTTTCGAATGATTACCAGCACTCCTATAAAAAATCCTTCTGTAGCAAATGAGGCTGAGTATTCCTTTGCCCCTTATATCCGAAAAGTACCGCAAAATCTTTGCTTTACAAACCTTTCTACGGCGACGTTGTCTTCGCCTTTTATTGAGCTTGCTTCTTTCCTATAAAAAAAATTTGCTTCTTCTAATGATAAGTCGTTCAAACGTCTGTCATAGATCTTATTTTGTCCTGTGGCCTGAAAATTATTTTATTCTGTTTCTAATAACAAGAAATGAACATTTTAGTTCTGCTATCTCATTTGACGCGGGAATTCGAAGTACACGCTGCACGTGTGAATGTTTTGCAAAAGTATCGCTGCCAATAATCCTTTTATATACTACAAACGAACCCAAACAGTGAAGGTGTTCACAAATTCACTGCAAGTTTTTCTGAAATGAACTAGTGATATACAGTTATAAAAAAACTATTTTACATGAAAGTGAGATAGGTAACACAGATGACTAAGTGACATGACACAAGATGGTGACAGAGCGTAGCAGAGTAAATGTTGTTCATTGAGGGCAAATGAAACCGCAAGTGGCACTTCACAGATTGGTACAAACAACTCAAATCTAAAGCATTAGAAATTTAAAAATGAAATAACATGTGGAGTATGATGAAATGGTGTTGAATTTATTTTTTTGCACATGGTTTTTGGTAGAAGATAAAAAACCTCCAACGAGAAGCAAAAATTTCATGTAAATAGACTATAATGACTTCCTCTAGTTCTTCATTCAGTGTCTAAATACCAGCCTGTAGTTTATATATTTAAGAAGTACCTCTAAAGTAGATTATTCATAAGTAATCAGATATAAACTGGAAAAGTACAACAAGCTCAAGAAAAGTGCAGGAAATCGCTAGTAAAAACAAGATTGTAAGCTATGGAATGGGCCATTCTTACCATTTTCGGTGTTTGACTTAGACAGAAGTTCGGACTTCCTTGCAAGCTCTTCTGACAATTCAAAATTTTCCTTGCGTCGATTTTCAATATATTGAACATCCGCAACGATTGCCTTAATAAAATTACTGGAATAGTGAGCGAAACTGGAACGAAATCATATAAAAAACGATAGGAAGTGGAAACGAACTCTCAAGTCAAATACGAATAGCAGTTCGATTTGATAATTCCTTCCGAATATTGGCTTGTTTTGCTCGCATTTCTGAAGACAGAGTTCAAACCATTTACACAGAACGATTATTTGTCACTTATGTAAGAAACACTACTAATGCCTTAGAACAAACTCTCCTGTGATGGTGTGATCGTGATGATGTGAAACATTAACCTTCATGATGCTCGACAATACCAATTCTTAAAACGTTCTGTAGGCCACCACAAACGTTGAAAATAACAAGCTATCAGAATGATTGAGTTTTTGACTATGTGTGACTGGAAGTAATTGGAACAGTAAACAGGTTAGTAGCAAGCCTGTAAAAAGGCAAGATGTTACTGTTGCAGGAGGTTGTTTTAGATCATGAACATCATCACGCAGTTTTCTCTCAACCTCCTCAATTTTTGACATTTGTGTTCTCACAGCACATAATTTCGCTTGAACTGTAAACATTGCATATGCAAACAAATCTATACACAATTTCTACGCAGTATTACTGAAACTGTTTGAGAAAAAAATCAGCAGGGAGACAACTTGAACAAAACCACCACACAAATTGAGAAAAAAAACTGGAAAGCATTGAACATTAACAATCACACCTTAATCTTTGTTTATCATTTGGTTAGCACATTCCAAACCTAAAGTTTCCTTATCACTTGACAACTTGTTGGCCCTGAAATCCACGTGTTAGGAAAATCAAATGCGCCTCATACTCATGTAGAGCCATAGAGAAACTTGTGAGGAACAAAGTTGCTTTTACGAAACAAACCAAGTAAAATTCTCATCTACATTCTCCATTACGCTCTTGCGTTGAGACTCCAAATTTTCGCGTCTTTCATTCTGATTCTTATCCATTTCTGTATATCTTGCAAGTTCTTTTTTCATATAGGCGATCACTTCCTAAATTAGATATGAGAGAATCAGAAATTAGAAGTCACATGATGCAAAAACAAACTTTACAGCGAAAATATTCAAAAAAAAAGATTTCGAGTACTTTACTTGTTTCAAAGCAATACTTCGATTCAACTCTTCTAAGTGGATCTTATCATTAGCAGATTGTGACTCAGTAGCATCAAAGTGTGCAGTGAAATTGTCCATATTCACCAATAACGTATTTGCCGTTTACAGAATATATAGATATGAAAGCACATATAAACCCATCTAGAGGATTTTGATTTGTGGTTAGAAGCGACGCCATTCACAAATCATAACGTAGGCCACAAAGAAATTATGCTTTCGAGACAGGAGTGTTCAGATATAAAGAAGTCATGGTGAATTAAATGGGAAATTCGATAAAATTAAAGCTGCTTATTTAGTTTAACAAGAAAACATCTCAAGTATAACATCAATGAAGAAATTGTGTAGAGAAGGGGTGGAGTTGAGGCATTGAGGAGAAGAACTGAGCCTAGAAGTTGATGACTACCTTTCCAATCGGCTATGTTTGAGACCTCGCTTAAAATTCAATATACCATGATAGAATGTTCCAAGCCTTCCAGAAGTCTGGCGTGCCATGGCATAAGCACATTTTGGCGATTTCGCACGCCTCATCAGTGCCACATGCCCCAGAGCTTACCCCTACTACTAATGATAGTGGCGCAGAAGACGTAACACTCTTGATGAAGTGAAGTATCACTTGATATTGCACCTAAAGTGAATGGAGGTTGACGGTTTAAGACTGTTACGAAAGCATTTAACAATAACTCTCACTATCAAATCAAACTATATTGAGTTTTTTTTGCGACGTTTCAAGTATAGTCGATTGCTAGGCATTGTTATATGCCTCCGAACAGCCCGTAAGCCATCGATAATCAATCACTTGAAACTGCAACATCAAGTGATATTTCACTTCGTCTAGATTGATACATTTCGGCGCTGCTGCTAACACTAGTTGGTGTAAGCCGTAGGCATGTGAAAGAGTGTACAAACACATAATCTTGGACTAACAGGCAAAAGTAGTGATTCCTCATGGAATACCACACCATAGCAAGTGTGAGAACACTGCAACGTTCGGTGGTAGAATAACAACAGACTACTTGACTCGATTAGGACCAAACCGTTTGACTAGAACAATGGTTCATCGGCAGCGAGATCGAAGTCATCGTCAGAGTGATCGTGAAACAACATTCCTGGCACATGGTCATCGTCGATGACAACACGTTCACTTTCGCAGGGCGAACCATCCGCGACAGTATCCAACCACTGCGCATTGTACCAGCGAAATCGTTCTCCAGCGATACGATGAGCCCATTCTTATGAGTGTTCCTAGAATGATTCTACAATCGTTCGCATTCACGTAATCGCATATCTCTTGAAATCATTGTTTACAGCTGCCAAACAAATCAGTCAATCGAGTTATCAATTATTATTTCTAACGGTGGAGTGCTTAGGATTTATGAAGTAATTATGTAAATCAAATTTTCACTCTTTCGATTTTGAATTGATAACATACAATCTATGATTCTGAACGTTCCGTGAAGTCTGGCATGGCAATTATATTATACCAGACTCAAGCTAATCGATTGAAAGGTTTAGTTACACAAGCTCTGTAACATCCGTAAGCCATGCAATCGCCAACAAATCACTCTGAAAAAAACGCCATAATGATTTTTTTTATTGTACGTTGAGTGTAAACAGTTTGGCGTTGATTTACTGTATATAGGGAATATGTTCTCGCGAAACTAACTGAATCGAAGGACACCGAGCAAGTGATGAGGTTGCAGGGATGAAATATGTGTCTTGCGCTATTGAAGTGTCATAACACACTTCACAAAAGGTTCAGGGTATGTTGTCAAGTTATTATTAAATATTGTCAGATTGATAGAGTAAATCAAGGTACCCCTATAATCACTATCGCATTGTCACACAGCTCTCTAATTGTAGGGTTATTGTCATGCATAAGGTCGATGACGTAGGCTCCTAGGGCTGAATCTGCTCCCATCAAATGATTAGCCAATTCGCGATGACGTAATAGTTGCAGGAATAAATACAACAGTTGTACAACAAATTTACCGTCTTACTGCATGACCAAAAATATTTATACTATTAGTAAAGATAACCCACAATGAACTGATTGGAGGAATGGCTCTAGAAGAGGCACCAAATTTCCGCGCTGTTTCCAGCTGACCTGCCATAGTACCACATATTATTGATCAACCTAATAACAATGATCACGATATCAATAATAAGTGTTTAAATAGTTCAAGCAGCAAGCCTGTAGCTGAAGAGGCTTGTTAACAATGTTGAAGATTCCAGTTGTTCACCTATCCATTCGGCCAACTCATATGAGGATTATAAGCTATCAGAATATATTCTAACTTCATGACAATACAGAGTGGCCGTTAGCATGATGACGGGAAACACACCTGCTCCAATAAGCTACTTTGATGAGAGCGGCTGCACCGATAAACTTCAGGCTCAACGCTGCATGTTCGTCTTCCTGAAGGGCTGGGTAGCTTCTTTTCGGCTTCTCTAAGGTGGTCAGACTCTACAAGAGTTAATTAGAGGAATGAGATATTTGCAATTGGAAACTGAACGGTTATGCAATTCTTGTTATAACTAATGATTTGACAAAGCCATTAGGGAGCCCTGAAGGCTTACCACAAACATATCCTGCGTCGGATCCTCATTACTAGCGATACTTCGCGCTATCTTTGTCACCATTAAGTCACCATCATCATTCGCCGCATCCAATTACAAAGCTATTCTAAATTACAACCTATCAATACGTACGTTCCAAAGAAATCGCAACATAGAATGTGTCACACAACAACAGGAGATCATGGACGTGAACAACATCTGGAACATACCCTTGGCCATCTTGACCAACTACAAGCTGAACATTCTGATTTACAGCGCATGCATTAAATAATACCGCTTTTGTCACTTCACTATCGTCTCCAAACAACAGATCACGCATGAGCTAAAAAGTATAGAAAATATTTTGTAATAATATAACATATTTTGAGCCGTTCGCCGAGGTCTCATAAATGCTAAACAAGCACCAGTTTCGCCCTCCGAGACTCTTCAGTAGCACAGTCCTTTTCGGTTCAGCCGATCCCGTAACTCTATACTCTTCCATAAAGCAATCGACGCCGAATCATAGACAATAGAGCCTCAAAAGTTCGGCTGAATTGCGAAAGACTGTGCTGCTGCTGACGAGTCCTTGTAGATAAAACTGACGCCTGTTTACCACTTATCAGACTACACAAACGGCTCAAAAAATGTTATATCATTATCAGATTATCATTGTTTTTGAGCGAATTCTATAAAAAGCGGTCAAATGAAGTGGTTGATTTATTTTAGAAAGTATGTTAAAATCCCGGAAAGGCAGCTCTGCTCTCCGTCATAATTTCTATAGAACGCTGAAGATCAAACAAAACTTACTAAATGCATGTCGTCTATGAATGCCATTCGCATAGTAAATTCACGCTCAACTGATAGAGATAGTTGAGAGCTTTTGCAACATCCAAATACCATTTTCTTCCGCAAGCATCTCGTCACATAAGTATATTCCAAAGCTTTTCTTTCTAAATCTTTCGCACAATATTATATTCACACATGAACATATAGAACATATAGATATAGAATGCACAAATATGTGAATATAAGTGGATATAAAAAATGGATGTACGTGTAAATATTACAATTGTACTTATATATACATATATATGTATATAGGCATGCATATATCCATACTGACACAGTATTTTTTACAAACTGAGAGATATACTGAAAGAATATCTATTCCTGAGAATTACGATAGATTTGTGGCCATTGCAATGACTCGCGGTGACCTAACAATGTATCAAGCCAGTACTGCTACTTCCCCCAGACAAGTCTCATTCCAATTTTACGAGCTCGGAAGGACGAGAAGCTTGACGAACCTTGAGGCCGGCGTCGAGGGCGTGTGCGTTGCATGGCATCTCTAACCACTGCACCACGCAGCGCTCCAAGCAAAGCCGTCACAAAAAACATGCAAAATTCCCCATCTTATTACTCACTTTCGATAATCGGTTTAATTTGGGCAACTAGACCTTCAGCAACCATTCGACTTTCAGCTTTTGCATCAAATGATAAACTGAAGAGCACACGTATTGTAATATTGTGCAATTCAACATCATCGATTGGAATTAATAGCAACAGTTTGCCAAGAATATTAGACTGTTTCTAAAACACAAGATTTATTAGGCAAAAAAACTTTGACTGCATAGTGAAAAAACACTGTTCTTTTCCGTTTGGTAGCACACATTTTCTAGCCAATCTAATACAGTGGACAAGGAGGTGTTAGTGCTCACTCGAAAGCCTAAGTCAAAAGCTAACGCTGTACGTAAGCGGCTTTTCGAAAAGAACCTTTTTAACGCTGAAAAGTTGAAAATCAAATTTTGTCTCACATCGGCCGCTTATTCAACTATCATTTCTCTATGCCTGGCTATCACTTTTGAGCCACGCATGTGAGTGGTCTGTCAAAGAGGGCTGACTTATAGAGCCCGATACACATGTTTCGATTTTGCGATCTCGGCAGCCGAGCAGTTATCCCTTTCTCGTCTTTTGCCAATCCTCTGTGGGTGCTCCAGTCGCAGGGATCGAAACACGTGTATCGGGCTCTATATGTCAGCCCTCTTTGACAGACCATTGACATGCGTGGCTCAAAAATGATTACTAGGCATATTAAAATTTGAGCTGTGGTTTTCAAGAAAACACTCGAAACGAAAGTTATGATATATTGAAATATACTAGCTACGAGCAATCGAGTGAACAACAGTCTGTGTTCGGTGATAATTTCTCTGGACATAGAGTGTAAGGCGTTCGTCGTCGCTAACTCTTGGTGTGGGGACTGGAGCACCCATACAGGATTGGCAAAAGACGGAAAGGGTAACTGCCCGACTGACGAGACTGCAAGGTCGAAACACGTGTATCGGGCTCTATAAGTCAGCCCTCTTTGACAGACAATTGACATGCGTGGCTCAAAAATGATTGCCAAGCATATTGAAATTTAGCTGTGGTCTTAAGAAAAACACTCGAAACGAAGATATCTCAAGGAATAGTTCAAGAAGCCGTTAATCTACCACCATCAAGCAGTGGCACTCGAACATCGGAAAACAACGGAAAATTGATTCAACGAAAAACATTATACAACGGAAAATTCTCTACACGCTGATATGCTTTTCGTGTTTCCCAGCGAACTATACGCGTGATGAAAATGAAGACAGAAGGCAATTGTGAAACATAATTTCTGATCTCGATGCTACAACGTTACAAAAGGATGGCTTGGAAAAATCGGCGACGTGGAGCAGTAGCCACAAGTCTCTTCAGGCTTTCAAATGATTACTGACACGACCTACACGACATGTTCGTCTCCAGCGAATGAGATCGATTTATAAATTTGTCGAAGTCCAATATATCATATATATATGCACCATAAAAATTTCAAGAGACTATCTTGAGACCGCACTCAAAACAATAGATGATCTGATAACATATTTTGAGTCCATCATGAGATCTCTTTCGGGCACTCATATAGTTCGAGACACGTGTTTCGGCCTCTCATCCTCATCTGTTGTACGGTGGCCCTTTTCGTCCAGTCAGTTAGTTGCACTCAAAATTACTCTTTTTATAGCGTAATGGACGACGAAATGCCCATAACAGATTTCATGAACGGCTCAAGATATGTTATCAGATGATATTTGGTAGCACTGGGTGCAAAAGTTATTTTAGAGTCCTGAGATATTCTTTTTCTATCCTATTGATACGAATGATATTACTCGTTACATAAGAGCTATTTTAGTCCTATATCGAGCTATTTTCTACGACGATACCAATGAAAAGCAAGCAAAAACCAAGCAAAACCCACACAAATCCACAATGTTCGCCAAACGACTCCAGTGGAACCCTGAAAACGCTTTTTCAGTGTCAAGATAATGACCTTATCTGGAACTCTAAAGACCGGAAGGAAGTCATACGAAAGTCATCTCGCCATCCTCATTCATCGCAGTGTACTTGTGCCTCTTCTACTTGTTAATGTGCTCCAGCGCTAATTTACTGCTCCATTGTCGCACTCAACATTTACGTACTGTGGAATCTGCGGATCAGTGCATATCGATGTCCTTGTCTTATTTTGTTTGCTTGTTCTCTTGTTATTCCCTTATTCTCTTTTTTCCGACTCTATAATATTTGATTTCACTTTGTTTCGTTAGATTTTATTTTGTTTTTTCCACTGTACCCAGCATTTCGAAGAGCTCGCGCGGCGCAGTGATTAGAGGTGTTCTGCGTCGCACACGAGGTCGGTGGTTCGATCTCGCGCTCACGGCTCACCAATCCATCCATCCCTCCGGTGTGGGTAAAGTGGTAACACGCTGGTTTAGACTTTCCTGAGAGGTTCAGCAGCACTGGCTTGATAAATCGGAAGGCGACCGCGAGTCATTGTAAAGCTTAGATATGCATTCAATCACCTCAAGTGATGCTACCACTGGAATCCAGTGCATGGCGCATCGCTCAGGAATTGATCAACTCCGGGAGCTTTTTATCCTCTTCACCCACCATTCCAGTCTCCTGTGGTGATCCTTGCCCTTCTGACATTCGGTTCAATTCCTCGCCTTCGTGGATCTTTCTCAGAGATTTTCGACGATTCCACGTATTTCCTTGACTCCTGTTTGATGGGAGCACCATGGCCGAGTGGTTGTGATGCTTGTCGCGGCTGTCGTGCAGCCGAGCTCCACCCCCCCTCCCACCCTTCATTCGCCGGCAGTCGACAACGAACGCCCTATGGAGCGACGCAGCCATGCAGACTATCCTCGAGATCGCAAGGAGACATGTTTGATCGGTATTCTATGTCGTTCAAAAAGAAGACAAAAAACGAATCGAATGCTAGAAGTACTGGCATGCGTAGAATAAAAAAAATTGTGATGACGGGTTGTGTAAATGAATAAGATAGATATGTTTGGGAATTCCATCTTTTTATGAATCTCATGGAATGGTGATCGATTCGATTCTTCTCGAAATCTTGAAGGTAGCCAAGCCAAGGCGTTCTTTCATCGACTGCAAAACGCTGAGGAGCGGGCAAGGGAGGGAATCGAACCAAGGCCTAGTTTATAATTTCACTTTCCGACTCGCCGCATCACTAACCACAACGCTACCGTCGCCTTCTTTCCCAAGACTGATGTGTATTGTATAACTTGAGTTTCATTCAGCATATTTTAGTTTTGTCTATGATTATACTTTAGTAAGAAATTTCAATTCTTCTCGGTTATAAGAGGGCAAATGAAAAACCAGCTGGACAGGAAGTTTTCATAAAGGTGTTAGTGGCCATTTGAAAGCTGAGAGTCCTGGCTACGTTCCATGTCGCCGTTTTTCGTAAAGATCCTTTTATAAGGATGTAAAATCCACACAAAACTGTCTGAAACGAGTATGTTTATCGCCGGACTAGTTCTTTCTTTAGACTATTAGAAATTATTCGAAAGCATAATCGTTGCTGATTCGACGTTGCAGAGCAACGGTCTTTTCAGGATATAAGCACAGCATTGGAGTCAGCAACGAACACGCTATGGATTGGTTATTGTTATTCCTAAGAAAGAGCTCAGTCCGTCGAGAAATATGTCTGTTTGAGACGTAGTATTGTGTGTATTTTACAGCGCAAGGGGGATCCGTGATTCATGTTCTACATAGG
>JAHQIW010004710.1:0-32685 GCA_019055375.1 Parelaphostrongylus tenuis
TTCTAAGTGAAGCATATGAGATTCCACGTATATTATCTTGGGGCTTTTAATCAGTAAGCCAAGATGAGAGCATTTTCGATAGGTTCTATGCGAAGAACTCGAAAATACCACTGAAAGCCACATTCTCTTAGAATGAACTGAGTTCAGACGTTTTAAACGTTTACATGCTATGCTATTCTAGTAGTGAAGCATATGAGATTCCACGTATATTATCTTGGGGCTTTTATCAGTTAAGCCAAGATGAGAGCATTTTTCGATAGAGTTCTATACGAAGAACTCGAAAATACCACTGAAAGCCACATTCTCTTCGAATGAACTGAGTTCAGACGTTTTAAACGTTTACATGCTATGCTATTCTATAGTGAAGCATATGAGATTCCACGTATATTATCTTGGTGCTTTTAATCAGTTCGAGCCAAGATGAGAGCATTTTTCGATAGAGTTCTATGCGAAGAACTCGAAAATACCACTGAAAGCCACATTCTCTTCGAATGAACTGAGTTCAGACGTTTTAAACGTTTACATGCTATGCTATCTATAGTGAAGCATATGAGATTAGACGTATATTATCTGTGGTGCTTTTAATCAGTTCGAGCCAAGATGAGAGCATTTTTCGATAGAGTTCTATGCGAAGAACTAGAAAATACCACTGAAAGCCACATTCTCTTAGAACGAACTGAGTTCAGACGTTTTAAACGTTTACATGCTATGCTATTCTATAGTGAAGCATATGAGATTCCACGTATATTATCTTGGGCTTTTGATCAGTTAAGCCAAGATGAGAGCATTTTTCGATAGAGTTCTATGCGAAGAACTAGAAAATACCACTGAAAGCCACATTCTCTTAGAACGAACTGAGTTCAGACGTTTTAAACGTTTACATGCTATGCTATTCTATAGTGAAGCATATGAGATTCCACGTATATTATCTTGGGGCTTTTATCAGTTAAGCCAAGATGAGAGCATTTTTCGATAGAGTTCTATGCGAAGAACTCGAAAATACCACTGAAAGCCACATTCTCTTAGAACGAACTGAGTTCAGACGTTTTAAACGTTTACATGCTATGCTATCCTATAGTGAAGCATATGAGATTCCACGTATATTATCTTGGGGCTTTTGATCAGTTAAGCCAAGATGAGAGCATTTTTCGATAGAGTTCTATGCGAAGAACTAGAAAATACCACTGAAAGCCACATTCTCTTAGAACGAACTGAGTTCAGACGTTTTAAACGTTTACATGCTATGCTATTCTATAGTGAAGCATATGAGATTCCACGTATATTATCTTGGGGCTTTTAATCAGTTAAGCCAAGATGAGAGCATTTTTCGATAGAGTTCTATGCGAAGAACTAGAAAATACCACTGAAAGCCACATTCTCTTAGAACGAACTGAGTTCAGACGTTTTAAACGTTTACATGCTATGCTATTCTATAGTGAAGCATATGAGATTCCACGTATATTATCTTGGGGCTTTTGATCAGTTAAGCCAAGATGAGAGCATTTTTCGATAGAGTTCTATGCGAAGAACTAGAAAATACCACTGAAAGCCACATTCTCTAAGAACGAACTGAGTTCAGACGTTTTAAACGTTTACATGCTATGCTATTCTATAGTGAAGCATATGAGATTCCACGTATATTATCTTGGGGCTTTTAATCAGTTAAGCCAAGATGAGAGCATTTTTCGATAGAGTTCTATGCGAAGAACTCGAAAATACCACTGAAAGCCACATTCTCTTAGAATGAACTGAGTTCAGACGTTTTAAACGTTTACATGCTATGCTATTCTATAGTGAAGCATATGAGATTCCACGTATATTATCTTGGGGCTTTTGATCAGTTAAGCCAAGATGAGAGCATTTTTCGATAGAGTTCTATGCGAAGAACTCGAAAATACCACTGAAAGCCACATTCTCTTAGAATGAACTGAGTTCAGACGTTTTAAACGTTTACATGCTATGCTATTCTATAGTGAAGCATATGAGATTCCACGTATATTATCTTGGGGCTTTTAATCAGTTAAGCCAAGATGAGAGCATTTTTCGATAGAGTTCTATGCGAAGAACTCGAAAATACCACTGAAAGCCACATTCTCTTAGAACGAACTGAGTTCAGACGTTTTAAACGTTTACATGCTATGCTATTCTATAGTGAAGCATATGAGATTCCACGTATATTATCTTGGGGCTTTTAATCAGTTGAGCCAAGATGAGAGCATTTTTCGATAGAGTTCTATGCGAAGAACTCGAAAATACCACTGAAAGCCACATTCTCTTCGAATGAACTGAGTTCAGACGTTTTAAACGTTTACATGCTATGCTATTCTATAGTGAAGCATATGAGATTCCACGTATATTATCTTGGGGCTTTTAATCAGTTAAGCCAAGATGAGAGCATTTTTCGATAGAGTTCTATGCGAAGAACTACGAAAATACCACTGAAAGCCACATTCTCTTAGAATGAACTGAGTTCAGACGTTTTAAACGTTTACATGCTATGCTATTCTATAGTGAAGCATATGAGATTCCACGTATATTATCTTGGGGCTTTTAATCAGTTGAGCCAAGATGAGAGCATTTTTCGATAGAGTTCTATGCGAAGAACTCGAAAATACCACTGAAAGCCACATTCTCTTAGAATGAACTGAGTTCAGACGTTTTAAACGTTTACATGCTATGCTATTCTATAGTGAAGCATATGAGATTCCACGTATATTATCTTGGGGCTTTTAATCAGTTAAGCCAAGATGAGAGCATTTTTCGATAGAGTTCTATGCGAAGAACTCGAAAATACCACTGAAAGCCACATTCTCTTAGAATGAACTGAGTTCAGACGTTTTAAACGTTTACATGCTATGCTATTCTATAGTGAAGCATATGAGATTCCACGTATATTATCTTGGGGCTTTTATCAGTTAAGCCAAGATGAGAGCATTTTTCGATAGAGTTCTATGCGAAGAACTCGAAAATACCACTGAAAGCCACATTCTCTTAGAATGAACTGAGTTCAGACGTTTTAAACGTTTACATGCTATGCTATTCTATAGTGAAGCATATGAGATTCCACGTATATTATCTTGGGGCTTTTAATCAGTTGAGCCAAGATGAGAGCATTTTTCGATAGAGTTCTATGCGAAGAACTCGAAAATACCACTGAAAGCCACATTCTCTTAGAATGAACTGAGTTCAGACGTTTTAAACGTTTACATGCTATGCTATCTATAGTGAAGCATATGAGATTCCACGTATATTATCTTGGGGCTTTTAATCAGTTAGCCAAGATGAGAGCATTTTCGATAGAGTTCTATGCGAAGAACTAGAAAATACCACTGAAAGCCACATTCTCTTAGAATGAACTGAGTTCAGACGTTTTAAACGTTTACATGCTATGCTATTCTATAGTGAAGCATATGAGATTCCACGTATATTATCTTGGGGCTTTTAATCAGTTAAGCCAAGATGAGAGCATTTTTCGATAGAGTTCTATGCGAAGAACTAGAAAATACCACTGAAAGCCACATTCTCTTAGAATGAACTGAGTTCAGACGTCTTAAACGTTTACATGCTATGCTATTCTATAGTGAAGAATATGAGATTCCACGTATATTATCTTGGGGCTTTTAATCAGTTGAGCCAAGATGAGAGCATTTTTCGATAGAGTTCTATGCGAAGAACTAGAAAATACCACTGAAAGCCACATTCTCTTAGAACGAACTGAGTTCAGACGTTTTAAACGTTTACATGCTATGCTATTCTATAGTGAAGCATATGAGATTCCACGTATATTATCTTGGGGCTTTTAATCAGTTAAGCCAAGATGAGAGCATTTTTCGATAGAGTTCTATGCGAAGAACTAGAAAATACCACTGAAAGCCACATTCTCTTAGAATGAACTGAGTTCAGACGTTTTAAACGTTTACATGCTATGCTATTCTATAGTGAAGCATATGAGATTCCACGTATATTATCTTGGGGCTTTTAATCAGTTGAGCAAGATGAGAGCATTTTTCGATAGAGTTCTATGCGAAGAACTAGAAAATACCACTGAAAGCCACATTCTCTTAGAACGTACTGAGTTCAGACGTTTTAAACGTTTACATGCTATGCTATTCTATAGTGAAGCATATGAGATTCCACGTATATTATCTTGGGGCTTTTAATCAGTTAAGCCAAGATGAGAGCATTTTTCGATAGAGTTCTATGACGAAGAACTAGAAAATACCACTGAAAGCCACATTCTCTTAGAATGAACTGAGTTCAGACGTTTTAAACGTTTACATGCTATGCTATCTACTAGTGAAGCATATGAGATTCCACGTATATTATCTTGGGGCTTTTAATCAGTAGAGCCAAGATGAGAGCATTTTTCGATAGAGTTCTATGCGAAGAACTAGAAAATACCACTGAAAGCCACATTCTCTTAGAAGTAACTGAGTTCAGACGTTTTAAACGTTTACATGCTATGCTATTCTATAGTGAAGCATATGAGATTCCACGTATATTATCTTGGGGCTTTTAATCAGTTAAGCCAAGATGAGAGCATTTTTCGATAGAGTTCTATGCGAAGAACTAGAAAATACCACTGAAAGCCACATTCTCTTAGAATGAACTGAGTTCAGACGTTTTAAACGTTTACATGCTATGCTATTCTATAGTGAAGCATATGAGATTCCACGTATATTATCTTGGGGCTTTTATCAGTAAGCCAAGATGAGAGCATTTTTCGATAGAGTTCTATGCGAAGAACTCGAAAATACCACTGAAAGCCACATTCTCTTAGAATGAACTGAGTTCAGACGTTTTAAACGTTTACATGCTATGCTATTCTGTAGTGAAGCATATGAGATTCCACGTATATTATCTTGGGGCTTTTAATCAGTTGAGCTAAGATGAGAGCATTTTTCGATAGAGTTCTATGCGAAGAACTCGAAAATACCACTGAAAGCCACATTCTCTTCGAATGAACTGAGTTCAGACGTTTTAAACGTTTACATGCTATGCTATTCTATAGTGAAGCATATGAGATTCCACGTATATTATCCTGGGGCTTTTAATCAGTTAAGCCAAGATGAGAGCATTTTTCGATAGAGTTCTATGCGAAGAACTCGAAAATACCACTGAAAGCCACATTCTCTTAGAATGTACTGAGTTCAGACGTTTTAAACGTTTACATGCTATGCTATTCTATAGTGAAGCATATGAGATTCCACGTATATTATCTTGGGGCTTTTAATCAGTTGAGCAAGATGAGAGCATTTTTCGATAGAGTTCTATGCGAAGAACTCGAAAATACCACTGAAAGCCACATTCTCTTAGAATGAACTGAGTTCAGACGTTTTAAACGTTTACATGCTATGCTATTCTATAGTGAAGCATATGAGATTCCACGTATATTATCTTGGGGCTTTTAATCAGTTGAGCCAAGATGAGAGCATTTTTCGATAGAGTTCTATGCGAAGAACTCGAAAATACCACTGAAAGCCACATTCTCTTCGAATGAACTGAGTTCAGACGTTTTAAACGTTTACATGCTATGCTATTCTGTAGTGAAGCATATGAGATTCCACGTATATTATCTTGGGGCTTTTAATCAGTTGAGCCAAGATGAGAGCATTTTTCGATAGAGTTCTATGCGAAGAACTCGAAAATACCACTGAAAGCCACATTCTCTTAGAATGAACTGAGTTCAGACGTTTTAAACGTTTACATGCTATGCTATTCTATAGTGAAGCATATGAGATTCCACGTATATTATCTTGGGGCTTTTAATCAGTTGAGCAAGATGAGAGCATTTTTCGATAGAGTTCTATGCGAAGAACTCGAAAATACCACTGAAAGCCACATTCTCTTAGAATGAACTGAGTTCAGACGTTTTAAACGTTTACATGCTATGCTATTCTATAGTGAAGCATATGAGATTACACGTATATTATCTGGGGCTTTTAATCAGTCGAGCCAAGATGAGAGCATTTTTCGATAGAGTTCTATGCGAAGAACTCGAAAATACCACTGAAAGCCACATTCTCTTAGAACGTACTGAGTTCAGACGTTTTAAACGTTTACATGCTATGCTATTCTATAGTGAAGCATATGAGATTCCACGTATATTATCTTGGGGCTTTTAATCAGTTGAGCTAAGATGAGAGCATTTTTCGATAGAGTTCTATGCGAAGAACTCGAAAATACCACTGAAAGCCACATTCTCTTAGAATGAACTGAGTTCAGACGTTTTAAACGTTTACATGCTATGCTATTCTATAGTGAAGCATATGAGATTCCACGTATATTATCTTGGGGCTTTTAATCAGTTGAGCCAAGATGAGAGCATTTTTCGATAGAGTTCTATGCGAAGAACTCGAAAATACCACTGAAAGCCACATTCTCTTCGAATGAACTGAGTTCAGACGTTTTAAACGTTTACATGCTATGCTATTCTATAGTGAAGCATATGAGATTCCACGTATATTATCTTGGGGCTTTTAATCAGTTAAGCCAAGATGAGAGCATTTTTCGATAGAGTTCTATGCGAAGAACTCGAAAATACCACTGAAAGCCACATTCTCTTAGAATGAACTGAGTTCAGACGTTCTTAAACGTTTACATGCTATGCTATTCTATAGTGAAGCATATGAGATTCCACGTATATTATCTTGGGGCTTTTAATCAGTTGAGCCAAGATGAGAGCATTTTTCGATAGAGTTCTATACGAAGAACTCGAAAATACCACTGAAAGCCACATTCTCTTAGAATGAACTGAGTTCAGACGTTTTAAACGTTTACATGCTATGCTATTCTATAGTGAAGCATATGAGATTAGACGTATATTATCTTGGTGCTTTTAATCAGTCGAGCCAAGATGAGAGCATTTTTCGATAGAGTTCTATGCGAAGAACTCGAAAATACCACTGAAAGCCACATTCTCTTCGAATGAACTGAGTTCAGACGTTTTAAACGTTTACATGCTATGCTATTCTATAGTGAAGCATATGAGATTCCACGTATATTATCTTGGGGCTTTTAATCAGTTGAGCCAAGATGAGAGCATTTTTCGATAGAGTTCTATGCGAAGAACTCGAAAATACCACTGAAAGCCACATTCTCTTCGAATGAACTGAGTTCAGACGTTTTAAACGTTTACATGCTATGCTATTCTATAGTGAAGCATATGAGATTCCACGTATATTATCTTGGGGCTTTTAATCAGTCGAGCCAAGATGAGAGCATTTTTCGATAGAGTTCTATGCGAAGAACTCGAAAATACCACTGAAAGCCACATTCTCTTCGAATGAACTGAGTTCAGACGTTTTAAACGTTTACATGCTATGCTATTCTATAGTGAAGCATATGAGATTCCACGTATATTATCTTGGGGCTTTTAATCAGTCGAGCCAAGATGAGAGCATTTTTCGATAGAGTTCTATGCGAAGAACTCGAAAATACCACTGAAAGCCACATTCTCTTCGAATGAACTGAGTTCAGACGTTTTAAACGTTTACATGCTATGCTATTCTATAGTGAAGCATATGAGATTCCACGTATATTATCTTGGGGCTTTAATCAGTTGAGCCAAGATGAGAGCATTTTTCGATAGAGTTCTATGCGAAGAACTCGAAAATACCACTGAAAGCCACATTCTCTTCGAATGAACTGAGTTCAGACGTTTTAAACGTTTACATGCTATGCTATTCTATAGTGAAGCATATGAGATTCCACGTATATTATCTTGGGGCTTTTAATCAGTTGAGCCAAGATGAGAGCATTTTTCGATAGAGTTCTATACGAAGAACTCGAAAATACCACTGAAAGCCACATTCTCTTCGAATGAACTGAGTTCAGACGTTTTAAACGTTTACATGCTATGCTATTCTATAGTGAAGCATATGAGATTCCACGTATATTATCTTGGGGCTTTTAATCAGTCGAGCCAAGATGAGAGCATTTTTCGATAGAGTTCTATGCGAAGAACTCGAAAATACCACTGAAAGCCACATTCTCTTCGAATGAACTGAGTTCAGACGTTTTAAACGTTTACATGCTATGCTATTCTATAGTGAAGCATATGAGATTCCACGTATATTATCTTGGGGCTTTTAATCAGTCGAGCCAAGATGAGAGCATTTTTCGATAGAGTTCTATGCGAAGAACTCGAAAATACCACTGAAAGCCACATTCTCTTCGAATGAACTGAGTTCAGACGTTTTAAACGTTTACATGCTATGCTATTCTATAGTGAAGCATATGAGATTCCACGTATATTATCTTGGGGCTTTTAATCAGTGAGCCAAGATGAGAGCATTTTTCGATAGAGTTCTATGCGAAGAACTCGAAAATACCACTGAAAGCCACATTCTCTTCGAATGAACTGAGTTCAGACGTTTTAAACGTTTACATGCTATGCTATTCTATAGTGAAGCATATGAGATTCCACGTATATTATCTTGGGGCTTTTAATCAGTCGAGCCAAGATGAGAGCATTTTTCGATAGAGTTCTATGCGAAGAACTCGAAAATACCACTGAAAGCCACATTCTCTTCGAATGAACTGAGTTCAGACGTTTTAAACGTTTACATGCTATGCTATTCTATAGTGAAGCATATGAGATTCCACGTATATTATCTTGGGGCTTTTAATCAGTCGAGCCAAGATGAGAGCATTTTTCGATAGAGTTCTATGCGAAGAACTCGAAAATACCACTGAAAGCCACATTCTCTTCGAATGAACTGAGTTCAGACGTTTTAAACGTTTACATGCTATGCTATTCTATAGTGAAGCATATGAGATTCGACGTATATTATCTTGGGGCTTTTAATCAGTCGAGCCAAGATGAGAGCATTTTTCGATAGAGTTCTATGCGAAGAACTCGAAAATAGCACTGAAAGCCACATTCTCTTCGAATGAACTGAGTTCAGACGTTTTAAACGTTTACATGCTATGCTATTCTATAGTGAAGCATATGAGATTAGACGTATATTATCTTGGGGCTTTTAATCAGTCGAGCCAAGATGAGAGCATTTTTCGATAGAGTTCTATGCGAAGAACTCGAAAATAGCACTGAAAGCCACATTCTCTTCGAATGAACTGAGTTCAGACGTTTTAAACGTTTACATGCTATGCTATTCTATAGTGAAGCATATGAGATTCCACGTATATTATCTTGGGGCTTTTAATCAGTCGAGCCAAGATGAGAGCATTTTTCGATAGAGTTCTATGCGAAGAACTCGAAAATACCACTGAAAGCCACATTCTCTTCGAATGAACTGAGTTCAGACGTTTTAAACGTTTACATGCTATGCTATTCTATAGTGAAGCATATGAGATTCCACGTATATTATCTTGGGGCTTTTAATCAGTTGAGCCAAGATGAGAGCATTTTTCGATAGAGTTCTATGCGAAGAACTCGAAAATACCACTGAAAGCCACATTCTCTTAGAATGAACTGAGTTCAGACGTTTTAAACGTTTACATGCTATGCTATTCTATAGTGAAGCATATGAGATTCCACGTATATTATCTTGGGGCTTTTAATCAGTCTAAGCCAAGATGAGAGCATTTTTCGATAGAGTTCTATGCGAAGAACTCGAAAATACCACTGAAAGCCACATTCTCTTCGAATGAACTGAGTTCAGACGTTTTAAACGTTTACATGCTATGCTATTCTATAGTGAAGCATATGAGATTCCACGTATATTATCTTGGGGCTTTTAATCAGTTAAGCCAAGATGAGAGCATTTTTCGATAGAGTTCTATGCGAAGAACTCGAAAATACCACTGAAAGCCACATTCTCTTAGAATGAACTGAGTTCAGACGTTTTAAACGTTTACATGCTATGCTATTCTATAGTGAAGCATATGAGATTCCACGTATATTATCTTGGGGCTTTTAATCAGTTGAGCCAAGATGAGAGCATTTTTCGATAGAGTTCTATGCGAAGAACTAGAAAATACCACTGAAAGCCACATTCTCTTAGAATGAACTGAGTTCAGACGTTTTAAACGTTTACATGCTATGCTATTCTATAGTGAAGCATATGAGATTCCACGTATATTATCTTGGGGCTTTTAATCAGTTAAGCCAAGATGAGAGCATTTTTCGATAGAGTTCTATGCGAAGAACTCGAAAATACCACTGAAAGCCACATTCTCTTAGAATGAACTGAGTTCAGACGTTTTAAACGTTTACATGCTATGCTATTCTATAGTGAAGCATATGAGATTCCACGTATATTATCTTGGGGCTTTTAATCAGTTAAGCCAAGATGAGAGCATTTTTCGATAGAGTTCTATGCGAAGAACTCGAAAATACCACTGAAAGCCACATTCTCTTAGAATGAACTGAGTTCAGACGTTTTAAACGTTTACATGCTATGCTATTCTATAGTGAAGCATATGAGATTCCACGTATATTATCTTGGGGCTTTTAATCAGTTAAGCCAAGATGAGAGCATTTTTCGATAGAGTTCTATGCGAAGAACTCGAAAATACCACTGAAAGCCACATTCTCTTAGAATGAACTGAGTTCAGACGTTTTAAACGTTTACATGCTATGCTATTCTATAGTGAAGCATATGAGATTCCACGTATATTATCTTGGGGCTTTTAATCAGTTAAGCCAAGATGAGAGCATTTTTCGATAGAGTTCTATGCGAAGAACTCGAAAATACCACTGAAAGCCACATTCTCTTAGAATGAACTGAGTTCAGACGTTTTAAACGTTTACATGCTATGCTATTCTATAGTGAAGCATATGAGATTCCACGTATATTATCTTGGGGCTTTTAATCAGTTAAGCCAAGATGAGAGCATTTTTCGATAGAGTTCTATGCGAAGAACTAGAAAATACCACTGAAAGCCACATTCTCTTAGAATGAACTGAGTTCAGACGTTTTAAACGTTTACATGCTATGCTATTCTATAGTGAAGCATATGAGATTCCACGTATATTATCTTGGGGCTTTTAATCAGTTAAGCCAAGATGAGAGCATTTTTCGATAGAGTTCTATGCGAAGAACTAGAAAATACCACTGAAAGCCACATTCTCTTAGAATGAACTGAGTTCAGACGTTTTAAACGTTTACATGCTATGCTATTCTATAGTGAAGCATATGAGATTCCACGTATATTATCTTGGGGCTTTTAATCAGTTAAGCCAAGATGAGAGCATTTTTCGATAGAGTTCTATGCGAAGAACTAGAAAATACCACTGAAAGCCACATTCTCTTAGAATGAACTGAGTTCAGACGTTTTAAACGTTTACATGCTATGCTATTCTATAGTGAAGCATATGAGATTCCACGTATATTATCTTGGGGCTTTTAATCAGTTAAGCCAAGATGAGAGCATTTTTCGATAGAGTTCTATGCGAAGAACTAGAAAATACCACTGAAAGCCACATTCTCTTAGAATGAACTGAGTTCAGACGTTTTAAACGTTTACATGCTATGCTATTCTATAGTGAAGCATATGAGATTCCACGTATATTATCTTGGGCTTTTAATCAGTTAAGCCAAGATGAGAGCATTTTTCGATAGAGTTCTATGCGAAGAACTAGAAAATACCACTGAAAGCCACATTCTCTTAGAATGAACTGAGTTCAGACGTTTTAAACGTTTACATGCTATGCTATTCTATAGTGAAGCATATGAGATTCCACGTATATTATCTTGGGGCTTTTAATCAGTTAAGCCAAGATGAGAGCATTTTTCGATAGAGTTCTATGCGAAGAACTAGAAAATACCACTGAAAGCCACATTCTCTTAGAATGAACTGAGTTCAGACGTTTTAAACGTTTACATGCTATGCTATTCTATAGTGAAGCATATGAGATTCCACGTATATTATCTTGGGCTTTTAATCAGTTAAGCCAAGATGAGAGCATTTTTCGATAGAGTTCTATGCGAAGAACTAGAAAATACCACTGAAAGCCACATTCTCTTAGAATGAACTGAGTTCAGACGTTTTAAACGTTTACATGCTATGCTATTCTATAGTGAAGCATATGAGATTCCACGTATATTATCTTGGGCTTTTAATCAGTTAAGCCAAGATGAGAGCATTTTTCGATAGAGTTCTATGCGAAGAACTAGAAAATACCACTGAAAGCCACATTCTCTTAGAATGAACTGAGTTCAGACGTTTTAAACGTTTACATGCTATGCTATTCTATAGTGAAGCATATGAGATTCCACGTATATTATCTTGGGCTTTTAATCAGTTAAGCCAAGATGAGAGCATTTTTCGATAGAGTTCTATGCGAAGAACTAGAAAATACCACTGAAAGCCACATTCTCTTAGAATGAACTGAGTTCAGACGTTTTAAACGTTTACATGCTATGCTATTCTATAGTGAAGCATATGAGATTCCACGTATATTATCTTGGGCTTTTAATCAGTTAAGCCAAGATGAGAGCATTTTTCGATAGAGTTCTATGCGAAGAACTAGAAAATACCACTGAAAGCCACATTCTCTTAGAATGAACTGAGTTCAGACGTTTTAAACGTTTACATGCTATGCTATTCTATAGTGAAGCATATGAGATTCCACGTATATTATCTTGGGGCTTTTAATCAGTTAAGCCAAGATGAGAGCATTTTTCGATAGAGTTCTATGCGAAGAACTAGAAAATACCACTGAAAGCCACATTCTCTTAGAATGAACTGAGTTCAGACGTTTTAAACGTTTACATGCTATGCTATTCTATAGTGAAGCATATGAGATTCCACGTATATTATCTTGGGCTTTTAATCAGTTAAGCCAAGATGAGAGCATTTTTCGATAGAGTTCTATGCGAAGAACTAGAAAATACCACTGAAAGCCACATTCTCTTAGAATGAACTGAGTTCAGACGTTTTAAACGTTTACATGCTATGCTATTCTATAGTGAAGCATATGAGATTCCACGTATATTATCTTGGGCTTTTAATCAGTTAAGCCAAGATGAGAGCATTTTTCGATAGAGTTCTATGCGAAGAACTAGAAAATACCACTGAAAGCCACATTCTCTTAGAATGAACTGAGTTCAGACGTTTTAAACGTTTACATGCTATGCTATTCTATAGTGAAGCATATGAGATTCCACGTATATTATCTTGGGCTTTTAATCAGTTAAGCCAAGATGAGAGCATTTTTCGATAGAGTTCTATGCGAAGAACTAGAAAATACCACTGAAAGCCACATTCTCTTAGAATGAACTGAGTTCAGACGTTTTAAACGTTTACATGCTATGCTATTCTATAGTGAAGCATATGAGATTCCACGTATATTATCTTGGGCTTTTAATCAGTTAAGCCAAGATGAGAGCATTTTTCGATAGAGTTCTATGCGAAGAACTCGAAAATACCACTGAAAGCCACATTCTCTTAGAATGAACTGAGTTCAGACGTTTTAAACGTTTACATGCTATGCTATTCTATAGTGAAGCATATGAGATTCCACGTATATTATCTTGGGCTTTTAATCAGTTAAGCCAAGATGAGAGCATTTTTCGATAGAGTTCTATGCGAAGAACTAGAAAATACCACTGAAAGCCACATTCTCTTAGAATGAACTGAGTTCAGACGTTTTAAACGTTTACATGCTATGCTATTCTATAGTGAAGCATATGAGATTCCACGTATATTATCTTGGGCTTTTAATCAGTTAAGCCAAGATGAGAGCATTTTTCGATAGAGTTCTATGCGAAGAACTAGAAAATACCACTGAAAGCCACATTCTCTTAGAATGAACTGAGTTCAGACGTTTTAAACGTTTACATGCTATGCTATTCTATAGTGAAGCATATGAGATTCCACGTATATTATCTTGGGCTTTTAATCAGTTAAGCCAAGATGAGAGCATTTTTCGATAGAGTTCTATGCGAAGAACTAGAAAATACCACTGAAAGCCACATTCTCTTAGAATGAACTGAGTTCAGACGTTTTAAACGTTTACATGCTATGCTATTCTATAGTGAAGCATATGAGATTCCACGTATATTATCTTGGGGCTTTTAATCAGTTAAGCCAAGATGAGAGCATTTTTCGATAGAGTTCTATGCGAAGAACTAGAAAATACCACTGAAAGCCACATTCTCTTAGAATGAACTGAGTTCAGACGTTTTAAACGTTTACATGCTATGCTATTCTATAGTGAAGCATATGAGATTCCACGTATATTATCTTGGGGCTTTTAATCAGTTAAGCCAAGATGAGAGCATTTTTCGATAGAGTTCTATGCGAAGAACTAGAAAATACCACTGAAAGCCACATTCTCTTAGAATGAACTGAGTTCAGACGTTTTAAACGTTTACATGCTATGCTATTCTATAGTGAAGCATATGAGATTCCACGTATATTATCTTGGGGCTTTTAATCAGTTAAGCCAAGATGAGAGCATTTTTCGATAGAGTTCTATGCGAAGAACTAGAAAATACCACTGAAAGCCACATTCTCTTAGAATGAACTGAGTTCAGACGTTTTAAACGTTTACATGCTATGCTATTCTATAGTGAAGCATATGAGATTCCACGTATATTATCTTGGGGCTTTTAATCAGTTAAGCCAAGATGAGAGCATTTTTCGATAGAGTTCTATGCGAAGAACTAGAAAATACCACTGAAAGCCACATTCTCTTAGAATGAACTGAGTTCAGACGTTTTAAACGTTTACATGCTATGCTATTCTATAGTGAAGCATATGAGATTCCACGTATATTATCTTGGGCTTTTAATCAGTTAAGCCAAGATGAGAGCATTTTTCGATAGAGTTCTATGCGAAGAACTAGAAAATACCACTGAAAGCCACATTCTCTTAGAATGAACTGAGTTCAGACGTTTTAAACGTTTACATGCTATGCTATTCTATAGTGAAGCATATGAGATTCCACGTATATTATCTTGGGGCTTTTAATCAGTTAAGCCAAGATGAGAGCATTTTTCGATAGAGTTCTATGCGAAGAACTAGAAAATACCACTGAAAGCCACATTCTCTTAGAATGAACTGAGTTCAGACGTTTTAAACGTTTACATGCTATGCTATTCTATAGTGAAGCATATGAGATTCCACGTATATTATCTTGGGGCTTTTAATCAGTTAAGCCAAGATGAGAGCATTTTTCGATAGAGTTCTATGCGAAGAACTAGAAAATACCACTGAAAGCCACATTCTCTTAGAATGAACTGAGTTCAGACGTTTTAAACGTTTACATGCTATGCTATTCTATAGTGAAGCATATGAGATTCCACGTATATTATCTTGGGGCTTTTAATCAGTTAAGCCAAGATGAGAGCATTTTTCGATAGAGTTCTATGCGAAGAACTAGAAAATACCACTGAAAGCCACATTCTCTTAGAATGAACTGAGTTCAGACGTTTTAAACGTTTACATGCTATGCTATTCTATAGTGAAGCATATGAGATTCCACGTATATTATCTTGGGGCTTTTAATCAGTTAAGCCAAGATGAGAGCATTTTTCGATAGAGTTCTATGCGAAGAACTAGAAAATACCACTGAAAGCCACATTCTCTTAGAATGAACTGAGTTCAGACGTTTTAAACGTTTACATGCTATGCTATTCTATAGTGAAGCATATGAGATTCCACGTATATTATCTTGGGCTTTTAATCAGTTAAGCCAAGATGAGAGCATTTTTCGATAGAGTTCTATGCGAAGAACTAGAAAATACCACTGAAAGCCACATTCTCTTAGAATGAACTGAGTTCAGACGTTTTAAACGTTTACATGCTATGCTATTCTATAGTGAAGCATATGAGATTCCACGTATATTATCTTGGGGCTTTTAATCAGTTAAGCCAAGATGAGAGCATTTTTCGATAGAGTTCTATGCGAAGAACTAGAAAATACCACTGAAAGCCACATTCTCTTAGAATGAACTGAGTTCAGACGTTTTAAACGTTTACATGCTATGCTATTCTATAGTGAAGCATATGAGATTCCACGTATATTATCTTGGGGCTTTTAATCAGTTAAGCCAAGATGAGAGCATTTTTCGATAGAGTTCTATGCGAAGAACTAGAAAATACCACTGAAAGCCACATTCTCTTAGAATGAACTGAGTTCAGACGTTTTAAACGTTTACATGCTATGCTATTCTATAGTGAAGCATATGAGATTCCACGTATATTATCTTGGGCTTTTAATCAGTTAAGCCAAGATGAGAGCATTTTTCGATAGAGTTCTATGCGAAGAACTAGAAAATACCACTGAAAGCCACATTCTCTTAGAATGAACTGAGTTCAGACGTTTTAAACGTTTACATGCTATGCTATTCTATAGTGAAGCATATGAGATTCCACGTATATTATCTTGGGGCTTTTAATCAGTTAAGCCAAGATGAGAGCATTTTTCGATAGAGTTCTATGCGAAGAACTAGAAAATACCACTGAAAGCCACATTCTCTTAGAATGAACTGAGTTCAGACGTTTTAAACGTTTACATGCTATGCTATTCTATAGTGAAGCATATGAGATTCCACGTATATTATCTTGGGCTTTTAATCAGTTAAGCCAAGATGAGAGCATTTTTCGATAGAGTTCTATGCGAAGAACTAGAAAATACCACTGAAAGCCACATTCTCTTAGAATGAACTGAGTTCAGACGTTTTAAACGTTTACATGCTATGCTATTCTATAGTGAAGCATATGAGATTCCACGTATATTATCTTGGGCTTTTAATCAGTTAAGCCAAGATGAGAGCATTTTTCGATAGAGTTCTATGCGAAGAACTAGAAAATACCACTGAAAGCCACATTCTCTTAGAATGAACTGAGTTCAGACGTTTTAAACGTTTACATGCTATGCTATTCTATAGTGAAGCATATGAGATTCCACGTATATTATCTTGGGGCTTTTAATCAGTTAAGCCAAGATGAGAGCATTTTTCGATAGAGTTCTATGCGAAGAACTAGAAAATACCACTGAAAGCCACATTCTCTTAGAATGAACTGAGTTCAGACGTTTTAAACGTTTACATGCTATGCTATTCTATAGTGAAGCATATGAGATTCCACGTATATTATCTTGGGGCTTTTAATCAGTTAAGCCAAGATGAGAGCATTTTTCGATAGAGCTCTATGCGAAGAACTAGAAAATACCACTGAAAGCCACATTCTCTTAGAATGAACTGAGTTCAGACGTTTTAAACGTTTACATGCTATGCTATTCTATAGTGAAGCATATGAGATTCCACGTATATTATCTTGGGCTTTTAATCAGTTAAGCCAAGATGAGAGCATTTTTCGATAGAGCTCTATGCGAAGAACTAGAAAATACCACTGAAAGCCACATTCTCTTAGAATGAACTGAGTTCAGACGTTTTAAACGTTTACATGCTATGCTATTCTATAGTGAAGCATATGAGATTCCACGTATATTATCTTGGGCTTTTAATCAGTTAAGCCAAGATGAGAGCATTTTTCGATAGAGTTCTATGCGAAGAACTAGAAAATACCACTGAAAGCCACATTCTCTTAGAATGAACTGAGTTCAGACGTTTTAAACGTTTACATGCTATGCTATCTATAGTGAAGCATATGAGATTCCACGTATATTATCTTGTGGCTTTTAATCAGTTAAGCCAAGATGAGAGCATTTTTCGATAGAGTTCTATGCGAAGAACTAGAAAATACCACTGAAAGCCACATTCTCTTAGAATGAACTGAGTTCAGACGTTTTAAACGTTTACATGCTATGCTATTCTATAGTGAAGCATATGAGATTCCACGTATATTATCTTGGGCTTTTAATCAGTTAAGCCAAGATGAGAGCATTTTTCGATAGAGTTCTATGCGAAGAACTAGAAAATACCACTGAAAGCCACATTCTCTTAGAATGAACTGAGTTCAGACGTTTTAAACGTTTACATGCTATGCTATTCTATAGTGAAGCATATGAGATTCCACGTATATTATCTTGGGCTTTTAATCAGTTAAGCCAAGATGAGAGCATTTTTCGATAGAGCTCTATGCGAAGAACTAGAAAATACCACTGAAAGCCACATTCTCTTAGAATGAACTGAGTTCAGACGTCTTAAACGTTTACATGCTATGCTATCCTATAGTGAAGCATATGAGATTCCACGTATATTATCTTGGGGCTTTTAATCAGTTAAGCCAAGATGAGAGCATTTTTCGATAGAGTTCTATGCGAAGAACTAGAAAATACCACTGAAAGCCACATTCTCTTAGAATGAACTGAGTTCAGACGTTTTAAACGTTTACATGCTATGCTATTCTATAGTGAAGCATATGAGATTCCACGTATATTATCTTGGGGCTTTTGATCAGTTAAGCCAAGATGAGAGCATTTTTCGATAGAGTTCTATGCGAAGAACTAGAAAATACCACTGAAAGCCACATTCTCTTAGAATGAACTGAGTTCAGACGTTTTAAACGTTTACATGCTATGCTATTCTATAGTGAAGCATATGAGATTCCACGTATATTATCTTGGGCTTTTAATCAGTTAAGCCAAGATGAGAGCATTTTTCGATAGAGTTCTATGCGAAGAACTAGAAAATACCACTGAAAGCCACATTCTCTTAGAATGAACTGAGTTCAGACGTTTTAAACGTTTACATGCTATGCTATTCTATAGTGAAGCATATGAGATTCCACGTATATTATCTTGGGCTTTTAATCAGTTAAGCCAAGATGAGAGCATTTTTCGATAGAGTTCTATGCGAAGAACTAGAAAATACCACTGAAAGCCACATTCTCTTAGAATGAACTGAGTTCAGACGTTTTAAACGTTTACATGCTATGCTATTCTATAGTGAAGCATATGAGATTCCACGTATATTATCTTGGGGCTTTTAATCAGTTAAGCCAAGATGAGAGCATTTTTCGATAGAGTTCTATGCGAAGAACTAGAAAATACCACTGAAAGCCACATTCTCTTAGAATGAACTGAGTTCAGACGTTTTAAACGTTTACATGCTATGCTATTCTATAGTGAAGCATATGAGATTCCACGTATATTATCTTGGGGCTTTTGATCAGTTAAGCCAAGATGAGAGCATTTTTCGATAGAGTTCTATGCGAAGAACTAGAAAATACCACTGAAAGCCACATTCTCTTAGAATGAACTGAGTTCAGACGTTTTAAACGTTTACATGCGATGCTATTCTATAGTGAAGCATATGAGATTCCACGTATATTATCTTGGGGCTTTTGATCAGTTAAGCCAAGATGAGAGCATTTTTCGATAGAGCTCTATGCGAAGAACTAGAAAATACCACTGAAAGCCACATTCTCTTAGAATGAACTGAGTTCAGACGTCTTAAACGTTTACATGCTATGCTATTCTATAGTGAAGCATATGAGATTCCACGTATATTATCTTGGGGCTTTTAATCAGTTAAGCCAAGATGAGAGCATTTTTCGATAGAGTTCTATGCGAAGAACTAGAAAATACCACTGAAAGCCACATTCTCTTAGAACGAACTGAGTTCAGACGTTTTAAACGTTTACATGCTATGCTATTCTATAGTGAAGCATATGAGATTCCACGTATATTATCTTGGGGCTTTTGATCAGTTAAGCCAAGATGAGAGCATTTTTCGATAGAGCTCTATGCGAAGAACTAGAAAATACCACTGAAAGCCACATTCTCTTAGAATGAACTGAGTTCAGACGTTTTAAACGTTTACATGCTATGCTATTCTATAGTGAAGCATATGAGATTCCACGTATATTATCTTGGGGCTTTTGATCAGTTAAGCCAAGATGAGAGCATTTTTCGATAGAGTTCTATGCGAAGAACTAGAAAATACCACTGAAAGCCACATTCTCTTAGAATGAACTGAGTTCAGACGTTTTAAACGTTTACATGCTATGCTATTCTATAGTGAAGCATATGAGATTCCACGTATATTATCTTGGGGCTTTTGATCAGTTAAGCCAAGATGAGAGCATTTTTCGATAGAGTTCTATGCGAAGAACTAGAAAATACCACTGAAAGCCACATTCTCTTAGAATGAACTGAGTTCAGACGTTTTAAACGTTTACATGCTATGCTATTCTATAGTGAAGCATATGAGATTCCACGTATATTATCTTGGGCTTTTGATCAGTTAAGCCAAGATGAGAGCATTTTTCGATAGAGTTCTATGCGAAGAACTAGAAAATACCACTGAAAGCCACATTCTCTTAGAATGAACTGAGTTCAGACGTTTTAAACGTTTACATGCTATGCTATCCTATAGTGAAGCATATGAGATTCCACGTATATTATCTTGGGGCTTTTGATCAGTTAAGCCAAGATGAGAGCATTTTTCGATAGAGTTCTATGCGAAGAACTAGAAAATACCACTGAAAGCCACATTCTCTTAGAATGAACTGAGTTCAGACGTTTTAAACGTTTACATGCTATGCTATTCTATAGTGAAGCATATGAGATTCCACGTATATTATCTTGGGGCTTTTGATCAGTTAAGCCAAGATGAGAGCATTTTTCGATAGAGTTCTATGCGAAGAACTAGAAAATACCACTGAAAGCCACATTCTCTTAGAATGAACTGAGTTCAGACGTTTTAAACGTTTACATGCTATGCTATTCTATAGTGAAGCATATGAGATTCCACGTATATTATCTTGGGGCTTTTGATCAGTTAAGCCAAGATGAGAGCATTTTTCGATAGAGTTCTATGCGAAGAACTAGAAAATACCACTGAAAGCCACATTCTCTTAGAACGAACTGAGTTCAGACGTTTTAAACGTTTACATGCTATGCTATCCTATAGTGAAGCATATGAGATTCCACGTATATTATCTTGGGGCTTTTAATCAGTTAAGCCAAGATGAGAGCATTTTTCGATAGAGTTCTATGCGAAGAACTAGAAAATACCACTGAAAGCCACATTCTCTTAGAACGAACTGAGTTCAGACGTTTTAAACGTTTACATGCTATGCTATTCTATAGTGAAGCATATGAGATTCCACGTATATTATCTTGGGGCTTTTGATCAGTTAAGCCAAGATGAGAGCATTTTTCGATAGAGTTCTATGCGAAGAACTAGAAAATACCACTGAAAGCCACATTCTCTTAGAATGAACTGAGTTCAGACGTTTTAAACGTTTACATGCGATGCTATTCTATAGTGAAGCATATGAGATTCCACGTATATTATCCTGGGCTTTTGATCAGTTAAGCCAAGATGAGAGCATTTTTCGATAGAGCTCTATGCGAAGAACTAGAAAATACCACTGAAAGCCACATTCTCTTAGAATGAACTGAGTTCAGACGTTTTAAACGTTTACATGCTATGCTATTCTATAGTGAAGCATATGAGATTCCACGTATATTATCCTGGGGCTTTTGATCAGTTAAGCCAAGATGAGAGCATTTTTCGATAGAGCACTATGCGAAGAACTAGAAAATACCACTGAAAGCCACATTCTCTTAGAATGAACTGAGTTCAGACGTTTTAAACGTTTACATGCTATGCTATTCTATAGTGAAGCATATGAGATTCCACGTATATTATCTTGGGGCTTTTGATCAGTTAAGCCAAGATGAGAGCATTTTTCGATAGAGTTCTATGCGAAGAACTCGAAAATACCACTGAAAGCCACATTCTCTAATAACGAACTGAGTTCAGACGTCTTAAACGTTTACATGCTATGCTATCCTTTAGTGAAGCATATGAGATTCCTCGTATATTATCTTACGGCTTTTAATCAGTTAAGCCAAGATGAGAGCATTTTTCGATAGAGTTCTATGCGAAGAACTAGAAAATACCACTGAAAGCCACATTCTCTAATAACGAACTGAGTTCAGACGTTTTAAACGTTTACATGCTATGCTATTCTATAGTGAAGCATATGAGATTCCACGTATATTATCCTGGGGCTTTTGATCAGTTAAGCCAAGATGAGAGCATTTTTCGATAGAGTTCTATGCGAAGAACTAGAAAATACCACTGAAAGCCACATTCTCTTAGAATGAACTGAGTTCAGACGTTTTAAACGTTTACATGCGATGCTATTCTATAGTGAAGCATATGAGATTCCACGTATATTATCCTGGGGCTTTTGATCAGTTAAGCCAAGATGAGAGCATTTTTCGATAGAGCTCTATGCGAAGAACTCGAAAATACCACTGAAAGCCACATTCTCTTAGAATGAACTGAGTTCAGACGTTTTAAACGTTTACATGCTATGCTATTCTATAGTGAAGCATATGAGATTCCACGTATATTATCTTGGGGCTTTTGATCAGTTAAGCCAAGATGAGAGCATTTTTTCACTTCACTACGGAATAGCATAGCATGTAAACGTTTAAAACGTCTGAACTCAGTTCATTCGAAGAGAATGTGGCTTTCAGTGCTATTTTCGAGTTCTTCGCATAGAACTCTATCGAAAAATGCTCTCATCTTGGCTCGACTGATTAAAAGCCCCAAGATAATATACGTGGAATCTCATATGCTTCACTATAGAATAGCATAGCATGTAAACGTTTAAAACGTCTGAACTCAGTTCATTCGAAGAGAATGTGGCTTTCAGTGGTATTTTCGAGTTCTTCGCATAGAACTCTATCGAAAAATGCTCTCATCTTGGCTCGACTGATTAAAAGCCCCAAGATAATATACGTGGAATCTCATATGCTTCACTATAGAATAGCATAGCATGTAAACGTTTAAAACGTCTGAACTCAGTTCATTCGAAGAGAATGTGGCTTTCAGTGGTATTTTCGAGTTCTTCGCATAGAACTCTATCGAAAAATGCTCTCATCTTGGCTCGACTGATTAAAAGCCCCAAGATAATATACGTGGAATCTCATATGCTTCACTATAGAATAGCATAGCATGTAAACGTTTAAAACGTCTGAACTCAGTTCATTCGAAGAGAATGTGGCTTTCAGTGGTATTTTCGAGTTCTTCGCATAGAACTCTATCGAAAAATGCTCTCATCTTGGCTCGACTGATTAAAAGCCCCAAGATAATATACGTGGAATCTCATATGCTTCACTATAGAATAGCATAGCATGTAAACGTTTAAAACGTCTGAACTCAGTTCATTCGAAGAGAATGTGGCTTTCAGTGCTATTTTCGAGTTCTTCGCATAGAACTCTATCGAAAAATGCTCTCATCTTGGCTCGACTGATTAAAAGCCCCAAGATAATATACGTGGAATCTCATATGCTTCACTATAGAATAGCATAGCATGTAAACGTTTAAAACGTCTGAACTCAGTTCATTCGAAGAGAATGTGGCTTTCAGTGGTATTTTCGAGTTCTTCGCATAGAACTCTATCGAAAAATGCTCTCATCTTGGCTCGACTGATTAAAAGCCCCAAGATAATATACGTGGAATCTCATATGCTTCACTATAGAATAGCATAGCATGTAAACGTTTAAAACGTCTGAACTCAGTTCATTCGAAGAGAATGTGGCTTTCAGTGGTATTTTCGAGTTCTTCGCATAGAACTCTATCGAAAAATGCTCTCATCTTGGCTCGACTGATTAAAAGCCCCAAGATAATATACGTGGAATCTCATATGCTTCACTATAGAATAGCATAGCATGTAAACGTTTAAAACGTCTGAACTCAGTTCATTCGAAGAGAATGTGGCTTTCAGTGGTATTTTCGAGTTCTTCGCATAGAACTCTATCGAAAAATGCTCTCATCTTGGCTCGACTGATTAAAAGCCCCAAGATAATATACGTGGAATCTCATATGCTTCACTATAGAATAGCATAGCATGTAAACGTTTAAAACGTCTGAACTCAGTTCATTCGAAGAGAATGTGGCTTTCAGTGGTATTTTCGAGTTCTTCGCATAGAACTCTATCGAAAAATGCTCTCATCTTGGCTCGACTGATTAAAAGCACCAAGATAATATACGTGGAATCTCATATGCTTCACTATAGAATAGCATAGCATGTAAACGTTTAAAACGTCTGAACTCAGTTCATTCGAAGAGAATGTGGCTTTCAGTGCTATTTTCGAGTTCTTCGCATAGAACTCTATCGAAAAATGCTCTCATCTTGGCTCGACTGATTAAAAGCCCCAAGATAATATACGTGGAATCTCATATGCTTCACTATAGAATAGCATAGCATGTAAACGTTTAAAACGTCTGAACTCAGTTCATTCGAAGAGAATGTGGCTTTCAGTGGTATTTTCGAGTTCTTCGCATAGAACTCTATCGAAAAATGCTCTCATCTTGGCTCGACTGATTAAAAGCCCCAAGATAATATACGTGGAATCTCATATGCTTCACTATAGAATAGCATAGCATGTAAACGTTTAAAACGTCTGAACTCAGTTCATTCGAAGAGAATGTGGCTTTCAGTGCTATTTTCGAGTTCTTCGCATAGAACTCTATCGAAAAATGCTCTCATCTTGGCTCGACTGATTAAAAGCCCCAAGATAATATACGTGGAATCTCATATGCTTCACTATAGAATAGCATAGCATGTAAACGTTTAAAACGTCTGAACTCAGTTCATTCGAAGAGAATGTGGCTTTCAGTGGTATTTTCGAGTTCTTCGCATAGAACTCTATCGAAAAATGCTCTCATCTTGGCTCGACTGATTAAAAGCCCCAAGATAATATACGTGGAATCTCATATGCTTCACTATAGAATAGCATAGCATGTAAACGTTTAAAACGTCTGAACTCAGTTCATTCGAAGAGAATGTGGCTTTCAGTGCTATTTTCGAGTTCTTCGCATAGAACTCTATCGAAAAATGCTCTCATCTTGGCTCGACTGATTAAAAGCCCCAAGATAATATACGTGGAATCTCATATGCTTCACTATAGAATAGCATAGCATGTAAACGTTTAAAACGTCTGAACTCAGTTCATTCGAAGAGAATGTGGCTTTCAGTGGTATTTTCGAGTTCTTCGCATAGAACTCTATCGAAAAATGCTCTCATCTTGGCTCGACTGATTAAAAGCCCCAAGATAATATACGTGGAATCTCATATGCTTCACTATAGAATAGCATAGCATGTAAACGTTTAAAACGTCTGAACTCAGTTCATTCGAAGAGAATGTGGCTTTCAGTGCTATTTTCGAGTTCTTCGCATAGAACTCTATCGA
Source organism: Parelaphostrongylus tenuis (assembly GCA_019055375.1). NCBI lineage: Eukaryota > Metazoa > Nematoda > Chromadorea > Rhabditida > Metastrongylidae > Parelaphostrongylus > Parelaphostrongylus tenuis. The sequence continues at coordinate 25,040 of JAHQIW010004710.1, forward strand.
AAAATGCTCTCATCTTGGCTCGACTGATTAAAAGCCCCAAGATAATATACGTGGAATCTCATATGCTTCACTATAGAATAGCATAGCATGTAAACGTTTAAAACGTCTGAACTCAGTTCATTCGAAGAGAATGTGGCTTTCAGTGCTATTTTCGAGTTCTTCGCATAGAACTCTATCGAAAAATGCTCTCATCTTGGCTCGACTGATTAAAAGCCCCAAGATAATATACGTCTAATCTCATATGCTTCACTATAGAATAGCATAGCATGTAAACGTTTAAAACGTCTGAACTCAGTTCATTCGAAGAGAATGTGGCTTTCAGTGGTATTTTCGAGTTCTTCGCATAGAACTCTATCGAAAAATGCTCTCATCTTGGCTCGACTGATTAAAAGCCCCAAGATAATATACGTCTAATCTCATATGCTTCACTATAGAATAGCATAGCATGTAAACGTTTAAAACGTCTGAACTCAGTTCATTCGAAGAGAATGTGGCTTTCAGTGCTATTTTCGAGTTCTTCGCATAGAACTCTATCGAAAAATGCTCTCATCTTGGCTCGACTGATTAAAAGCCCCAAGATAATATACGTGGAATCTCATATGCTTCACTATAGAATAGCATAGCATGTAAACGTTTAAAACGTCTGAACTCAGTTCATTCGAAGAGAATGTGGCTTTCAGTGGTATTTTCGAGTTCTTCGCATAGAACTCTATCGAAAAATGCTCTCATCTTGGCTCGACTGATTAAAAGCCCCAAGATAATATACGTTGAATCTCATATGCTTCACTATAGAATAGCATAGCATGTAAACGTTTAAAACGTCTGAACTCAGTTCATTCGAAGAGAATGTGGCTTTCAGTGCTATTTTCGAGTTCTTCGCATAGAACTCTATCGAAAAATGCTCTCATCTTGGCTCGACTGATTAAAAGCCCCAAGATAATATACGTGGAATCTCATATGCTTCACTATAGAATAGCATAGCATGTAAACGTTTAAAACGTCTGAACTCAGTTCATTCGAAGAGAATGTGGCTTTCAGTGGTATTTTCGAGTTCTTCGCATAGAACTCTATCGAAAAATGCTCTCATCTTGGCTCGACTGATTAAAAGCCCCAAGATAATATACGTGGAATCTCATATGCTTCACTATAGAATAGCATAGCATGTAAACGTTTAAAACGTCTGAACTCAGTTCATTCGAAGAGAATGTGGCTTTCAGTGCTATTTTCGAGTTCTTCGCATAGAACTCTATCGAAAAATGCTCTCATCTTGGCTCGACTGATTAAAAGCCCCAAGATAATATACGTGGAATCTCATATGCTTCACTATAGAATAGCATAGCATGTAAACGTTTAAAACGTCTGAACTCAGTTCATTCGAAGAGAATGTGGCTTTCAGTGGTATTTTCGAGTTCTTCGCATAGAACTCTATCGAAAAATGCTCTCATCTTGGCTCGACTGATTAAAAGCCCCAAGATAATATACGTCTAATCTCATATGCTTCACTATAGAATAGCATAGCATGTAAACGTTTAAAACGTCTGAACTCAGTTCATTCGAAGAGAATGTGGCTTTCAGTGGTATTTTCGAGTTCTTCGCATAGAACTCTATCGAAAAATGCTCTCATCTTGGCTCGACTGATTAAAAGCCCCAAGATAATATACGTGGAATCTCATATGCTTCACTATAGAATAGCATAGCATGTAAACGTTTAAAACGTCTGAACTCAGTTCATTCGAAGAGAATGTGGCTTTCAGTGCTATTTTCGAGTTCTTCGCATAGAACTCTATCGAAAAATGCTCTCATCTTGGCTCGACTGATTAAAAGCCCCAAGATAATATACGTTGAATCTCATATGCTTCACTATAGAATAGCATAGCATGTAAACGTTTAAAACGTCTGAACTCAGTTCATTCGAAGAGAATGTGGCTTTCAGTGGTATTTTCGAGTTCTTCGCATAGAACTCTATCGAAAAATGCTCTCATCTTGGCTCGACTGATTAAAAGCCCCAAGATAATATACGTGGAATCTCATATGCTTCACTATAGAATAGCATAGCATGTAAACGTTTAAAACGTCTGAACTCAGTTCATTCGAAGAGAATGTGGCTTTCAGTGGTATTTTCGAGTTCTTCGCATAGAACTCTATCGAAAAATGCTCTCATCTTGGCTCGACTGATTAAAAGCCCCAAGATAATATACGTGGAATCTCATATGCTTCACTATAGAATAGCATAGCATGTAAACGTTTAAAACGTCTGAACTCAGTTCATTCGAAGAGAATGTGGCTTTCAGTGGTATTTTCGAGTTCTTCGCATAGAACTCTATCGAAAAATGCTCTCATCTTGGCTCGACTGATTAAAAGCCCCAAGATAATATACGTGGAATCTCATATGCTTCACTATAGAATAGCATAGCATGTAAACGTTTAAAACGTCTGAACTCAGTTCATTCGAAGAGAATGTGGCTTTCAGTGCTATTTTCGAGTTCTTCGCATAGAACTCTATCGAAAAATGCTCTCATCTTGGCTCGACTGATTAAAAGCCCCAAGATAATATACGTGGAATCTCATATGCTTCACTATAGAATAGCATAGCATGTAAACGTTTAAAACGTCTGAACTCAGTTCATTCGAAGAGAATGTGGCTTTCAGTGCTATTTTCGAGTTCTTCGCATAGAACTCTATCGAAAAATGCTCTCATCTTGGCTCGACTGATTAAAAGCCCCAAGATAATATACGTCGAATCTCATATGCTTCACTATAGAATAGCATAGCATGTAAACGTTTAAAACGTCTGAACTCAGTTCATTCGAAGAGAATGTGGCTTTCAGTGGTATTTTCGAGTTCTTCGCATAGAACTCTATCGAAAAATGCTCTCATCTTGGCTCGACTGATTAAAAGCCCCAAGATAATATACGTCTGAATCTCATATGCTTCACTATAGAATAGCATAGCATGTAAACGTTTAAAACGTCTGAACTCAGTTCATTCGAAGAGAATGTGGCTTTCAGTGCTATTTTCGAGTTCTTCGCATAGAACTCTATCGAAAAATGCTCTCATCTTGGCTCGACTGATTAAAAGCCCCAAGATAATATACGTGGAATCTCATATGCTTCACTATAGAATAGCATAGCATGTAAACGTTTAAAACGTCTGAACTCAGTTCATTCGAAGAGAATGTGGCTTTCAGTGGTATTTTCGAGTTCTTCGCATAGAACTCTATCGAAAAATGCTCTCATCTTGGCTCGACTGATTAAAAGCCCCAAGATAATATACGTCTAATCTCATATGCTTCACTATAGAATAGCATAGCATGTAAACGTTTAAAACGTCTGAACTCAGTTCATTCGAAGAGAATGTGGCTTTCAGTGCTATTTTCGAGTTCTTCGCATAGAACTCTATCGAAAAATGCTCTCATCTTGGCTCGACTGATTAAAAGCCCCAAGATAATATACGTGGAATCTCATATGCTTCACTATAGAATAGCATAGCATGTAAACGTTTAAAACGTCTGAACTCAGTTCATTCGAAGAGAATGTGGCTTTCAGTGGTATTTTCGAGTTCTTCGCATAGAACTCTATCGAAAAATGCTCTCATCTTGGCTCGACTGATTAAAAGCCCCAAGATAATATACGTCTAATCTCATATGCTTCACTATAGAATAGCATAGCATGTAAACGTTTAAAACGTCTGAACTCAGTTCATTCGAAGAGAATGTGGCTTTCAGTGGTATTTTCGAGTTCTTCGCATAGAACTCTATCGAAAAATGCTCTCATCTTGGCTCGACTGATTAAAAGCCCCAAGATAATATACGTGGAATCTCATATGCTTCACTATAGAATAGCATAGCATGTAAACGTTTAAAACGTCTGAACTCAGTTCATTCGAAGAGAATGTGGCTTTCAGTGCTATTTTCGAGTTCTTCGCATAGAACTCTATCGAAAAATGCTCTCATCTTGGCTCGACTGATTAAAAGCCCCAAGATAATATACGTTGAATCTCATATGCTTCACTATAGAATAGCATAGCATGTAAACGTTTAAAACGTCTGAACTCAGTTCATTCGAAGAGAATGTGGCTTTCAGTGGTATTTTCGAGTTCTTCGCATAGAACTCTATCGAAAAATGCTCTCATCTTGGCTCGACTGATTAAAAGCCCCAAGATAATATACGTGGAATCTCATATGCTTCACTATAGAATAGCATAGCATGTAAACGTTTAAAACGTCTGAACTCAGTTCATTCGAAGAGAATGTGGCTTTCAGTGGTATTTTCGAGTTCTTCGCATAGAACTCTATCGAAAAATGCTCTCATCTTGTCTCGACTGATCAAAAGCCCCAAGATAATATACGTGGAATCTCATATGCTTCACTATAGGATAGCATAGCATGTAAACGTTTAAGACGTCTGAACTCAGTTCATTCTTAGAGAATGTGGCTTTCAGTGGTATTTTCTAGTTCTTCGCATAGAACTCTATCGAAAAATGCTCTCATCTTCTCTTGACTGATCAAAAGCCCCAAGATAATATACGTGGAATCTCATATTCTTCACTATAGGATAGCATAGCATGTAAACGTTTAAGACGTCTGAACTCAGTTCATTCTTAGAGAATGTGGCTTTCAGTGGTATTTTCTAGTTCTTCGCATAGAACTCTATCGAAAAATGCTCTCATCTTCTCTTGACTGATCAAAAGCCCCAAGATAATATACGTGGAATCTCATATTCTTCACTATAGGATAGCATAGCATGTAAACGTTTAAGACGTCTGAACTCAGTTCATTCTTAGAGAATGTGGCTTTCAGTGGTATTTTCTAGTTCTTCGCATAGAACTCTATCGAAAAATGCTCTCATCTTCTCTTAACTGATCAAAAGCCCCAAGATAATATACGTGGAATCTCATATTCTTCACTATAGGATAGCATAGCATGTAAACGTTTAAGACGTCTGAACTCAGTTCATTCTTAGAGAATGTGGCTTTCAGTGGTATTTTCTAGTTCTTCGCATAGATCTCTATCGAAAAATGCTCTCATCTTCTCTTAACTGATCAAAAGCCCCAAGATAATATACGTGGAATCCCATATTCTTCACCATAGGATAGCATAGCATGTAAACGTTTAAGACGTCTGAACTCAGTTCGTTCTTAGAGAATGTGGCTTTCAGTGGTATTTTCTAGTTCTTCGCATAGAACTCTATCGAAAAATGCTCTCATCTTCTCTTAACTGATCAAAAGCCCCAAGATAATATACGTGGAATCTCATATTCCTCACTATAGGATAGCATAGCATGTAAACGTTTAAGACGTCTGAACTCAGTTCATTCTTAGAGAATGTGGCTTTCAGTGGTATTTTCTAGTTCTTCGCATAGAACTCTATCGAAAAATGCTCTCATCTTCTCTTAACTGATCAAAAGCCCCAAGATAATATACGTGGAATCTCATATTCTTCACCATAGGATAGCATAGCATGTAAACGTTTAAGACGTCTGAACTCAGTTCGTTCTTAGAGAATGTGGCTTTCAGTGGTATTTTCTAGTTCTTCGCATAGATCTCTATCGAAAAATGCTCTCATCTTCTCTTAACTGATCAAAAGCCCCAAGATAATATACGTGGAATCTCATATTCTTCACCATAGGATAGCATAGCATGTAAACGTTTAAGACGTCTGAACTCAGTTCATTCTTAGAGAATGTGGCTTTCAGTGGTATTTTCTAGTTCTTCGCATAGATCTCTATCGAAAAATGCTCTCATCTTCTCTTAACTGATCAAAAGCCCCAAGATAATATACGTGGAATCTCATATTCTTCACTATAGGATAGCATAGCATGTAAACGTTTAAGACGTCTGAACTCAGTTCATTCTTAGAGAATGTGGCTTTCAGTGGTATTTTCTAGTTCTTCGCATAGATCTCTATCGAAAAATGCTCTCATCTTCTCTTAACTGATCAAAAGCCCCAAGATAATATACGTGGAATCTCATATTCTTCACATAGGATAGCATAGCATGTAAACGTTTAAGACGTCTGAACTCAGTTCATTCTTAGAGAATGTGGCTTTCAGTGGTATTTTCTAGTTCTTCGCATAGAACTCTATCGAAAAATGCTCTCATCTTCTCTTAACTAATCAAAAGCCCCAAGATAATATACGTGGAATCTCATATTCTTCACTATAGGATAGCATAGCATGTAAACGTTTAAGACGTCTGAACTCAGTTCATTCTTAGAGAATGTGGCTTTCAGTGGTATTTTCTAGTTCTTCGCATAGAACTCTATCGAAAAATGCTCTCATCTTCTCTTAACTGATCAAAAGCCCCAAGATAATATACGTGGAATCTCATATTCTTCACTATAGGATAGCATAGCATGTAAACGTTTAAGACGTCTGAACTCAGTTCATTCTTAGAGAATGTGGCTTTCAGTGGTATTTTCTAGTTCTTCGCATAGAACTCTATCGAAAAATGCTCTCATCTTCTCTTAACTAATCAAAAGCCCCAAGATAATATACGTGGAATCTCATATTCCTCACTATAGGATAGCATAGCATGTAAACGTTTAAGACGTCTGAACTCAGTTCGTTCTTAGAGAATGTGGCTTTCAGTGGTATTTTCTAGTTCTTCGCATAGAACTCTATCGAAAAATGCTCTCATCTTCTCTTAACTAATCAAAAGCCCCAAGATAATATACGTGGAATCTCATATTCTTCACTATAGGATAGCATAGCATGTAAACGTTTAAGACGTCTGAACTCAGTTCATTCTTAGAGAATGTGGCTTTCAGTGGTATTTTCTAGTTCTTCGCATAGATCTCTATCGAAAAATGCTCTCATCTTCTCTTAACTAATCAAAAGCCCCAAGATAATATACGTGGAATCTCATATTCCTCACTATAGGATAGCATAGCATGTAAACGTTTAAGACGTCTGAACTCAGTTCATTCTTAGAGAATGTGGCTTTCAGTGGTATTTTCTAGTTCTTCGCATAGAACTCTATCGAAAAATGCTCTCATCTTCTCTTAACTAATCAAAAGCCCCAAGATAATATACGTGGAATCTCATATTCTTCACTATAGGATAGCATAGCATGTAAACGTTTAAGACGTCTGAACTCAGTTCATTCTTAGAGAATGTGGCTTTCAGTGGTATTTTCTAGTTCTTCGCATAGATCTCTATCGAAAAATGCTCTCATCTTCTCTTAACTAATCAAAAGCCCCAAGATAATATACGTGGAATCTCATATTCCTCACTATAGGATAGCATAGCATGTAAACGTTTAAGACGTCTGAACTCAGTTCATTCTTAGAGAATGTGGCTTTCAGTGGTATTTTCTAGTTCTTCGCATAGATCTCTATCGAAAAATGCTCTCATCTTCTCTTAACTGATCAAAAGCCCCAAGATAATATACGTGGAATCTCATATTCCTCACTATAGGATAGCATAGCATGTAAACGTTTAAGACGTCTGAACTCAGTTCATTCTTAGAGAATGTGGCTTTCAGTGGTATTTTCTAGTTCTTCGCATAGATCTCTATCGAAAAATGCTCTCATCTTCTCTTAACTAATCAAAAGCCCCAAGATAATATACGTGGAATCTCATATTCCTCACTATAGGATAGCATAGCATGTAAACGTTTAAGACGTCTGAACTCAGTTCATTCTTAGA